>JADBJO010009142.1:68683-76183 GCA_016801955.1 Conus betulinus
CGCTAGACATTACAAATCAAAATAGGACAAAGACAAGACAAGACAAGACAAGACAAGACAAGACAAGACAGACACCACGGCACAAGACGAGACTACATTACACATGACAAGAGAAATCAAAACAAGACTAGGGAGGACCAAAGAGGATAAGACAAGACAAGACAAGACAAGACAAGACAAGACAAGATAAGACAAGACGAGACAATGCGTTTTGTCCTGTAGTCTGTTTGTCTTTATTGTCTTGTGGAACTAATAACCTTTTTGAAATTCTAGACAAGACAAGACAAGACAAGACAAGACAAGACAAGACAAGACAAGACAAGACAGCACAGCACAGCACAGCACAGCACAGCACAGCACAGCACAATACAACACACCACATCACACCATACTCCACCTCACCATACCTCACAACACACAACACAGCGCAACGCAACGCAACGCAACGCAACGCAACGCAACGCAACGCAACGCAACGCAACACACACACAATACAACTCAACCAGTGATACTAATCGTCCAAAAACTCTTGAGAAAACTAAAGGCTTAAGAATATCAACACATTGTTCTCTCTCTCTCTCTCTCTCTCTCTCTCTCTCTCTCTCTCTCTCTCTCTCTCTCTATATATATATATATATATATATATATATATAAACTTAGAGACTGAAAATGACGAGGGGGAGACTTTTTCGCAGCAGCACCGGCTAAAAAGTGAGAGGACCAGAGGTTTTTATGGAGATCTATGTGGAGAGGGAGTTGTCGACCGCTTTAGAAGCTTCGCGGAAAAGGTTGGAGGACGACATTCGACATCAAAGATGTCTTCCGACAATGGATGATTCATAACTGACCGCTCGTCTGCCTGCCTGTCTGTCCGTCAGTCTGTCTGTCTGTTCGTGCGGCCATCTGTTTACCTTTGCTCATAATTTACAGACGGAAGTCCCTCTCTCTGTGAATGTAATGACTTGACCTCCGTGTAGAGCATGTGCGCATTAGTTGGCCTTTCTGAGTCATTGAATTTCATTTGATTTCGTTTCGCGTGGTTTATAATCCAGCCGGTCTCGAGGGAGCCCATTGGGGCCGGTGTCACTGAATGATGACTAGCTATTAAGGGACCTCTCTGTGTTGTTAAATGGTTTACAGGTATACTGACCTGGGCGTGGATTTAATTACTTGTGCTTTAATTGACGTCTTCGTTTGATAAAACAAATTGTATATTAACTGACTTGCATGTTAATCCAATTACTCGTGCTTTAATTGACCTTTGTCTTTTATAAAACGATTTGTGTATGAACTGACCTTTTTTCTTGATTTAACTATGTGTATCATTTATTTGTTGTGTGATTGACAAACTGGAGCATTAACTGACCTCTGTGTGGATGAAATGACCTGTGTGTTCGCTACACTTTGTGTGTCCCTCAATAACTTTCTCCTGAATTTAGCTTTGAGGGAATTTAATGACGTATGCATTGACTGAACTGTTTGTGGGCTTCTCACCTTCTTCGTAAACTGACTTTTTTTTGGTTGTTACTGACATTTGTGTGCTAACTGACCTCTATGTTTGACTCAATGGCTTGTGTCTGGCAACTTAAAAATACCACCTGTGTGTGTGTTGTGTGTGTGTGTGTGTGTGTGTGTGTGTGTGTGTGTGTGTGTGTGTGTGCGAGTGTGCGTGCATGCCACTGTGTATGTGTGTGTGTGTGTGTGTGTGTGTGTGTGTGTGTGTGTGTGTGTGTGTGTGTGTGCGTGCGTGCGTGCGCGCGCGCGCGCTCGTGCGTGCGTGCATGCGTGCGTGCGAGGTTAACTCTAGTCTACCTCAAAGGCCGTCCTCGTCCATCTGTTTAAATTCAGACCACCTCAAAAACGTTCTCGTCTATACATGTTCAAAGTCAGTCTATCTTATAGTACACAACTATTTATGTTTGTTTTTAGATCTCTACATCTGTCTATTTTCAGACCACCTCATGGGCGTCCTCGTCTATCTCTGAAGCCAGTCCACCTTTTAGAGAGTCTATGTCTCTCTCTGTTTAAATTTTGTCCACTTTATGTCCAATCTACGTCTAATCATGTCTAATTAAAGTCAGTCCATATTAGACACAGTCCACGTCTATCTCGTTTAAGTCAGTCCGCCTTATAGAAAGTCCACGTTTATCTCTGTTTAAAGTCACTCCATCTTATAGACAGTACGTCTATCTCTGCTCAAAATCAGTCCATCCAACAGACAGTGCGTCTACTCCGTTCAAAGTCAGTCCATCTTATAGACAGTGCGTCTATCTCTGTTCAAAGTCAGTCCATCTCATAGACAGCACATCTATCTCTGTTCAAAGTCAATCCATGTTAAAGACAGCATATCTATCTCTATTCAAAGTCATTCCATCTTATAGACAGTACGTCTATCTTTGTTTAAAGTCAGTCCATGTTGTAGACAGTACGTCTATCTCTGTTCAATGTCAGTTTCATCTTATAGACAGTACGTCTATCTTTGTTTAAAGTCAGTCCATCTTATAGACAGTACGTCTATCTCTGTTCAAAGTCAGTCCATCTTATAGACAGTACGTCTATCTCTGTTCAAAGTCAGCCCATCTTAAAGAGAGCACGTCTATCTCTGTTCAAAGTCAGTCCATCTTATAGACAGCACGTCTATCTCTGTTCAAAGTCAGTCCATGTTATAGACAGCACGTCTATCTTTGTTGAAAGTCAGTCCATGCTATAGACATTATGTTTATCTCTGTTTAAAGTGAGTCCATGCTATAGACATTATGTTTATCTCTGTTTAAAGTCAGTCCATGCTATAGACATTATGTTTATCTCTGTTTAAAGTGAGTCCATGCTATAGACATTATGTTTATCTCTGTTTAAAGTCAGTCCATGCTATAGACATTATGTTTTATCTCTGTTTAAAATGAGCCCAGGTCACGGGCAATCCCCATTTATCTGCCTTTAAGTCAGTCTACGTCATAGATGACATGGTGAACCCCTGAGAGTTCACTGCCTTATTGCCAATAGGCTATGAGAATTTTAACTAAAAAAAAAAAAAAAACATCATAGAGGGAGACCCTGTCTTCCACTCTTTAATGTCCGTCCACTTTTAAAAGCAGTCTTTGTCTATCGAAGTTTAAAGCCAGTCCAGATAAGAGAGAGTCCGCACCTGTATTTAATGTAAGTCTAGCTCATCTAGAATCTTGGTATATATAAAAATTGTGTCTAGCTCATGGACAGTCCCCGTCTATGCTTGAAGCGAGTCTAGCTTATAGACTGTCCTCGTCTACATTTAGAGCGTCCAGCTCAAAGAGAGTCTTCGTCTATATGTGAAGTGAAATGAGCTAGACAAACAGTCCTCGTCTATGTGTGAAGTGAGTCTAGCTCGTGGACAGTCCTCGTCTATGTTTGAAGTGTTTCCAGCTCATAGAGCGTACCTATCTTTGACTGAAGTGAGTCCAGTTCTAAGCGGTCCTCGTCTATAGTTAAAACGAGTCCAGCGTATAAACATCCTGGAGTTATCTCCCAGACGCCCAACACCACGTTCATCCAATTTCCCTGATGATTAAAGCGCACAGTCGACACTTCAATAAACCACTTCGTCCATGGTATGGCCAGTCTATGATGATGATAAAGCGCCCAGTTGACACTGCAATAAACCACTTCATCCATGGTAGGGCCAGTCTATGATGATGATGATAAAGCGCCCAGTCGACACTGCAATAAACCACTTCATCCATGGTAGGGCCAGTCTATGATGATGATAAAGCGCACAGTCGACACTTCAATAACCATTTCATCCATGGAAGGGCCAGTCTATGATGATGATAAAGCGCACAGTCGACACTTCAATAAACCATTTCATCCATGGTAGGGCCAGTCTATGATGATGATAAAGCGCCCAGTCGACACTTCATAAACCATTTCATCCATGGAGGGCCAGTCTATGATGACCTGTTTCCCCTGATAAGCCTCTGTGCCTACCCCCACCCTCCACTCCCCTCGAAACCCCACCCCCCCCCCCCCTCCGCTCCCCCGCTTCCCTTCGTCAGAGACAGACCGGAAACTACCATCTACTGGCTTTCCTTTCCCCCCTGGATAGGAGGAATCCATCTTATCCCTCAAGCTACCCGACTTCCCTTCCGCTTGGGCGAGTCCAAAATGTTCGTCTGTAATGAAACTATAAACAGAAAATAAGCTACAGCGGGGACTGGGGGTGAAGGGTAGAGGAGGGGGCGGGGTGGGAGGTGGGGAGTGTATTGTGTACAGAAAAGGTGAAGAAGACGGGCGTGTACAGATCACCAGCACGCCTGACATTGCGGTCCATTGTGGATTCACCTGGGACACAAACGAGAAACGTGTGTCAGGTGGAATCTTCTCTCATTATGCATGCATATATGTCACCAGTGACATTGCTTATGTATGAGGCAAGGTTGCGTCCTGGAGAGAGAGAGAGAGAGAGAGAGAGAGAGAGAGAGAGTAGCAGGTGACCTAGAGCCAGCAGCAAGCCTGATATGTTCTTTCTGAGCGAAACAGTGGTCGGTGGCTGGTCCTTTGACATACACTTTGACTGGAGGAGTACAAGGTGTCTTTTTGCTGACGTCTTCATGAAAGCACAAGTCTAGTATGATATATAACGTTACCAGTGAAAATTTCTTTCGCGACAGCTTTTTTTTTCTGTCTGAAAATTGAAGGTACTAGGACTCGGATTTATTATGTTATCACACACACACACACACACACACACACACACACACACACACACACACACACACACACACACACGCACGCACGCACGCACGCACACACACACACACACACACACACACACACACACACACACACACACACATACACACACACAGGGTCACTGTCCAGGAGACTTTTAATCGTATTGAATTTAGTGCACATTTAAGTTGAACAAGAAGTGTATTCCATGTTTGTGCTATTCTATTACAAGTGAGTTTTTTTTTTTTTCCCCTTAACTTAGTATTACTGTGGCTCATGACTATTATTATATTAGGTGATTTTTTAAAAAGTTTTATCAAAATCTCTTAAGGCAAAAATCTTGCTTATATAAATATCATTTAGACCACTGAAAATTTTATAAGCCTCAAACAAATCACCTCTCAATTTTCTGCCTTTAGTGAATGTAGGAAAATGTCTTTCAGCATTATTTATTCCGTTATATTCTTTGAACAATCTAGTAGTTCTTCTTTGAAACTTTTCAATGGCTACGGATTGTATTTTTCATGTAAGGATGCCATGCAGCATTTGCGTATTCCATATGAAGTCTGATAAGCGCGTTGTAAAGTTTAAAAATACAGTTTTATTGAGACAGGAGAACGTTCCCTTTACAAGTCCAGTCATGTGAATTGACAACACTTTGGACGTATGTGTCAAATGATAAAGAGCTGTCAAAAGTCACTCCAAGGTCCTTCTCATTTTACAGCAATCGATTTTCTTTGTTGAGTTATCTAATTTCATGTGACATTCCTATATAAAATTCTTGTTGCTGATATGAAGAACTCTACGTTTTTGAAACACTGGAACAGAAAGTCTGACCACTCTAGCAGTTTGTATAAATAATTTGAATGTGACGGTGATTCTTACCATTTCCATACATCTTTGTATCATCCTAAAGATTTTGCATGTACTTTTTACGCAGTCCGGGAGGTCACAAATAAGACTGTAAAAAGGATAGGTCCAAGGTAACTGCCTTGTGGAATACCATTAAGGACTTCAGCACTGGAAGATATTATATCACCCATTCAACTTCAGATCTTTCTGTCAAAAACTTCTGTCCGATTGAATATACTACCAGTTTTTTTTATAGATGATACCATTTTCGTCCGTAATCTCTCACTGGGTCAAAGGCTTTTTTAAAGTCAAGGCAGACAACGTCTGCTACTTCATCTTCATCCATCATTTTGGCGCTGTCCTCATTTACCTCTGGAAATTGCGTCACGCATGATGATTTTTTTTTCTCTCTAAAGCCATGCTGACATTCCACACACAAGTTCTTCTCAGGCAAGTGTGCAGCAAAACATCTCCTACATAGTATTCTATAATACACAAGCTTAACTCAATGGTTCATAATTTCCAGAATCCATTTCAGAACGTTTTCAAAAATTGTAATGACCTTAGCTTTTTTTCCAGCCACCTGGAATAAGCCAGACTCTAAGGAATTGTCGTATGAAATGCTCAAAAGAAGAGCCAGCTCACGGCTCTCTTCATGTAGTGCCCTTGGAGAAATGAGATCAGGTCCCGGAGTTTAAGAGGATCTAATGCTTGTAGCGTTTTTTCTAGACTGCAAGTGGAGTAATTCTTATGTTATTATTATATTATTATGTTATATTGGGTATTTATATAGCACCTATCCTCGGCCACAGACCAAGCTCTAAGCCCTTTACAGTAAACACACTACCTCACTCACTCAACGGGCTGCCTACCCAGGTAGAGCCGGCCGAATAGCAGCCTACTGGCGCTCATTCAGTCGTTTCCTGTACCATTCAAATATCGGTCACTCATTTTCATTTCTCTCATTTATTCCTCCATTTTCTCACATAGGATGCATGCGATGTTTATATGTGTCCTCCATTTCCACCGGTACACGATGGCACACGATAACAGTATAACAATGTTCAACGTTGATGTGTGTTATTAGATTGTTAAAAACATTTCTCAAGATCTGGTACATTGCTTATTTTCTTCAATTTTCATACACACTGGCAAAAAGCATGGCTAATTTCTTCAATTTTCATACACACTGGCAAAACGCCATGAAGAGTTTCTGTTTTATCTACATCGTCTACAGCTAGACTAACTTCTTTTCTTCAAAGGACGCCAGTTCCTACGTTGACTTTTTTTTTTTTTCTCTAGTAGTACATATTTCTAGAAGGCTTTTGGATTTTCTTTAATACTATTAACAACTTTTTTTCATATTTTTTAACATGTTTTTTTGCATGAATTTAGTAATCTGTTCCTGGCTATCATATATAAAAAAAAAAAGAGAGCCTGACTGTTTAGTTTTTTAAGGACCCGTTTGTGCAGTTTTAACTTTTTCTTGATTTTCTTTAAGTCTTTTTTTTTTTTTGGCTCATCCACGATAGTTTGGTTCTATTGCCACCTTTTGTTAACATCTTAAAAATGTGCTCGTCATTTTTCTGGAAGTAATGGCATCTTCCAGTCTGTCCAGCCCGTATTTCTGTCTTTGGTGTTCATGTCTGACGGGTCAACATCCTTGACATTTTTCGGATCGACTCATAATCACATCTGTTCAAGTTACATTCATATTTGTGTGTAAACCACTTTTACCCTGGGTACGAAATAACAATACTTCATGGTACTTTTCATTAAAAGGATCTACGTGAATAATACTTGAAACGAGGTAATTTTCATTCACTAGAACCAAGACTACGAAAACAGGTTTTTGGATTATTTCTCGAGTTTTGTTTTTGCCTTTTTTGTTAAAAAAAAAAAGGCCTCTCGAACATTTGATGAACATGCTGTCTCTTGGTCCGA
>JADBJO010009142.1:83683-87109 GCA_016801955.1 Conus betulinus
TTCTTTCTGCTTGCTCTTCCTTCTTCCTCCCCCATCCTCCTTCCTCTCCCCCCCCCCCCTCCATCCTCCTCCTCCTCCTCCTCCCCATCCTCCTCCCTGCGTCTTCTTCTCCTCATTCTCTGTCTTTATTCCCCCTCCCTCCCTCACGCGTCCTCCTCCAGTCTTCTTCCCTTCATTCTTCTCCCTGCCTTCTGCTTTACCATCCTTCTTCTGTTGCTAACACTGTATCACTCAGGAGAACTCTGTTCATGGAATTTTCAAAGTGTGGCCACTCCTCTGCGCGCTTTGAACCTCAAGTAATACTGCTGGGGCTGTGTCCTCGTGGCTGTGCCACCACTGGAAGTGTACTCGCACTGCTTGTCCTTGCAAGTCGTCCACAGCCATAGCCTGGCCCGTTCCGCCACAGCACCGGCAATCCACGCAGTGACGCAGTCAATGTGAAGTCGTCATGAGGCAACCCACCAGAGGAGACACTGCGCTGCTGTTTTGTGTCTCCGCCATGGTGTTCGGTGGCGTCTGTTCTGATCCAACGTGGCGCAGCACGCGAACACTAACCGCCTACCCCCCCCCCCCCCCCCCTACTGATGACAATGATTCTTCAGTCATGGAACCGGCATGAGTGAGCTCTTCCACATCACCCCCCTCCCCCCCCCCAACGACAGCCCCCCCCCCCCCCCCCCCCCCCCCCCCCCCCCCCCCCCCCCCCCCCCCCCCCTTGAATTTGCTGATACCAGTGACCCCGACAGAATCAAAAGACCAAGGCCATAGACGTGATGAAAAATTATTGTGTAGATATTTCGCAACTAGTGATGTACTCTCTCTCTCTCTCTCTCTTACGCGCATATGCGCACGCACGCACGCACGCACACGCACACACTCACACAAGCACACACAAAAAAGCACACACACAAGCGCACACACACAAATACAAATATTCACATGCACACAACACACGCGCGCGCTTACACACAGAGACACAGACACAGACACACACACACACACGATACACCTCCTTGCGCTTGTGTATCAACAACGAGGTAGTCCATTTCAAACCGGTCTTCGTTTTAAACACCTTGTGAGCGATGTTCAGAAGACGGTGCAAGTCCCAGTTCTTTTTTTTTTCCATGTTGCACGTGCTGGGTCCACAGTGCTATCTGCGCAAACCACTCTGCGCAACTTCCAGGTGTGGACGCACCGGGGTCGAAACAACATGGCGGCGAAGACGAACCCCTACTACTTCGGCACCGAAAAAAAGGAAACAACGAATAATTTTGTTGTCAGTGGTCTTCGCAGAAATTTCTTATTGTGGCGACAATGATGTTGGGCATTTACATTTATTTTTCCATGTGTGTTTTTCTGCGTCAGCTTCGGAGAAGTACGTTCTGTAATGAGTATGCAGGCAAGGGCAGTTCTACTCGTGATGGTGACAGCGATTGACAGCTACCCCCGTCCTTTGACGGACAGTGACCTTATTCTGTGATGGAGACGATGGAGATTTCCACATGGATTGTTGACACGAGTGGAAAACAGTGGGTAGGTCATTATTCGTGTGTGTGTGTGTGTGTGTGTGTGTGTGTGTGTGCGCGCGCGCGCGCGCGCGCGTGCGCGTGTGTGTAATGTCCTGCCACACATACTTTATAGACTACTGATACAGATGATTTTCACAGGGTTATCAGAGTATCCTCATCAAGCACACACATACACACACGCGCGCGCGCGCGCGCACACACACGCACACACACACACACGCCCACACATACATACCACACACACACCACACATACATACACCACACACACACACACACCACACCACCCACACACATCACACACCACACACACACACACACACACACACACACACAAAACACATACCACACCACACCACACCACAAACCACACACACACACACACACACACACACACACACACACACACAGGGGTACATGCGCGCGCGCGCGTGTGTGGTGTGTCCATGTGTGCACGTGCATATGTTCGTGTTCGTGTGTTTGCTGTGTTGCACTACACTGTTTTTGTGTCGGTTGTGCTTCTTGTGTGCACTGTGTATTTGTGTGTGTGTGTGTGGGGGGGGGGGGGGGGGGGGGGGGATGGTACACACTCACATGTGTGCTTTTGTGGTCAGCCATTCCTTGGAACTTACTTTACCGTTTTTCAGTACAAAATTAGTGATATATTCTTTCCTTGTTTTAAGGAAAACTATTCATCAATCAAATCAAATATAGTCAAGACTGATAGATAACAAATAGGTTAGTAAAAAATCTATCGACCAGTCAGTCAGTCAGTCAGTTCAGTCAGTCGAACTGTTTAATAATCAGTCACTTGGATATTCATTCATTCACCATTTTTTTTTCAAATATAAAGTATGTTCATTGTTTTCTCTGGCAGTGACTTCAAACAATTCTTATTGTTCTTACCGGCGAAAAAGTAAAAAATGGCACTTAGTATATGAGCAGCCACTTGTGATGACAAAGATGGCTCGCAAGTTGTAAGATCCATTTGGCAAGATTTCCGCTCCGTCCCCTCTGTCTGACTTTATTGTCTCTTCAGGCAGGGAAAATGAAATTTTAATTGGGAAGAGAAAAAAAAAATAATGCTGGAAATAATTCATTTTGCACCATCTTCATCTGTACAAGAGCTTTTTCATGTTATGTTAATACTGTGAAATTTTCTGGGCATTTTGTACTCCCGTGCATCTAAGAACGTTGTCAATATTTACAGCATGTAATATACGACCCCATGGACCTTTGACGTCAAGAAGCTGCTCACTGTAGGAGGCAGAGGGGTGCGAAGGGAAATCTTCCCCTTATTCATCCTTTTCTTTCCGACCTTCGTCCTTATTTTCAAAAAATGTCGTCACTGGTCTTTCTCGCATTGTCCTCATCGTCCTTGCTCAACACAGTCCTGTTCCTTTTGTTTTCTCACCGTTTCAATCTGTGGCTTCCTCATCCGCCCTTTCTCTCACCATCTCCTGTCCGTCCTTACAGTCCTCGCCATGTCTCATTCGTTTCTTTCATTCACTATCATGTTCTCAACTACCATATCCTTCATTACAGTAGTTTTCGTATACGCCCTTTTCTTTCTGGCCATATCTCGTGTGTTTTTTCCTTTCACTCATTCCTTTTTTCACCTCGTCTTTTTGTTCACCATTTTTTTCATAATGTCCTATCACTTTCCTTTCATTATTCCTTCCATCTTTCATTTCTCATGATGTCCTCATCCATCTTTCCTTTCTCATGATGTCCTCATCCATCTATTTCCTTTCTCATGATGTCCTCATCCATCTTCCCTTTTCATGATTCTCTCATCTTTCCTTTATTCATGATGTCATCTCATCCATCTTTCCGTTCTCATGATGTCCTCCTCCATCTCTTTCCTCTCTCCTAATGTCCGCATCCACTTTCCCTTT
>JADBJO010009143.1:7500-12500 GCA_016801955.1 Conus betulinus
TCCATCACTCGCTGACACGAAGTAAATTACAGTTTGCGTTTTTGAGGCGGCCCCATTACACACTCACACAACATGATTTACAACGTGGGGAAGGAAGGGAAGGGGGGGGGGGGGGGGAGAGAGACAAAAAAAGGAGAGAGGATGGCGTAGGGTGGAGGGGGTGTGTCCGTGTTAATGGCAGGATCATTTCTGGTTAACGTATCACTTTCAAACTCTATACACACTTCCATGACAGCATATCTGCACGTGCCAGTGGCAAGTCGGAATGGATTGTGGACCTTTCGCGTCAAAAGAAACCTTTATTTACTAATAATTCGAACAACACCTTCAAAAGCAGTCTTGTCACTGTGAACCCACATTACAGTATTTGGACCACAGGGTGATTTGAATTTTACTGTCCAAAACGCACTTTAAATGGTTTTGTGATGGTCAAAGCCGTTCTCAAATCGGATTGGTAGAATCTGAGAAACTTCCAAACTAGCGTGGGACCTCTAAGCGGAATTTTTTTTAAAAATTGAACAAAACTGTTACTAGTTTTTTACAGCCAAAATTGAAGAGCAGAATCTCTGCAAAGCTGTTTATACCCCCTACAGAGGTGACATGTGCGTAACAAAAGCCAGTTGCTGGCATATTGATCAACGAGTGAAGGACACCAGTCAGTTTAAAAATAATCATATCATCAATCAGATACTCTCATGACATGTGCAACTCACAACGAAACATGTTCTTTTTAGAGTGTTGGGACTTGCATGATGTGAGACACAAACATTTTACATCAGATTCCATAAAAAACCTTGTTCAGAGACGCTCCGCCTGATGCGATCTTTTGAGTTCTTGACAGAGATTGACATTTTTCATCGGATCTGAGATTTTACAGTGGAAATGTTTTATAACAAACTTTCGGATGGGTTTTTAGAAGATGTATTTTTAAAGAACTGTGTGAATGAATGACGTGTGAGGTGATTTTAACGTGGTGACAGCCCTGATATAGCCCTTTGCGGTCGGCTGGTCTATAAGCAACATTAACTTATCTTACCACGTCTCCACCCCCGTTTCCTCATCTCTTTCCCCCTGATCCATTTTACATGATGGCAGGAACGTGTACAAAGCGACCTGGTATTAATGGAGAACGGAATCGCCAGGAATCCAGTCAACTGATTTTAAGATTGTCGCCTCTCTACCTCCACGTCCGCCTCTACTCCCCTTACCACTTTACATGATGGCACAACAGAACAGTATTCAAAGCAAACTGATGTTCTGGATAACGGCTGGCAATGAGTCCAGTCAGTTGATTTGAAAATTGTCCCCGCCCCACCTCTATCCCCCCCCCCCCCTCTCTGTTCCACTTCTCACTTTATACGATAACAACAATGTTCAAAGCGAAATGGGTTTGATGGATACTGGGTGGCAATGAATCCAGCCAGTTGATGATAAAAGGGTGTCTCTACCTGTGAAGTGGTTCTGGTCGGTTTTCAATCCCGCTGCTGCTGCCGCTGCTGGTGCTGTGTCCTCTGTCGGTGTCGGGGCCGCTGCTGCAGCCGCTGAAGAAGAGGAGGAGAACGACGACTTGATAACGTGGAGCATCTTCCCCACAGACTCAGCCGGCTTGGCCATCGCCGACTGCGCCATGGCTGATTTGACCTGCACATGGACATTGGGTCATGAACATCTCCCAGGGAGTTCAGGCTGAAAATCTGTTTAGTGTTTAAACAGTATGTCTACCATTCATTCAGAATCGCCGCACGGCTACTTCTTTAGTGCCATAGCCACTTTAGTGGACTGTGTGATTCCTCTCCTTCGTCAGGTTAATGTCCAGTCCCTTGAAGGTGATGGAGACACACCAAAGAATTAGAGGTTAGAGGATCAGTGTCTCGTCTCTGTTTCCCTCTTTCGGAGTCCCAACAGCTGAGGCAGGGCACTTTAACCACTTCTGGGTGGAAAATTGCTCAGTCGGTTAGTATGCGCTCTCAGGCGAACACGTACGCCAGATTTTTGTCGTATGCTGATGAGCGAGGTTGGCCTGCTGATGGCTACTAGCTTTTTGTCCGCGAGAGAACCATCGCGTGTGGGGTTCAAAGTTGACAGTTTGATGCTATCAGCTGCAGTGTGTGGTGCCCAGACAGCCAATCCGTGTACACACGGCGGACAGAGGGCTACTCAGATTGACAGGAAGTGCTGAATACCTTCGGTTTACGTAACAGAACCCGTACAAGCAAAAGACGTAAGATAGAGATTCTGTCTTCTCTACATCTTTGGACACACAGACATGCACTCTAAAAAAGAACAACTTAAAACCTGTAGTTGCAAAGTGAAACGACTGCAGGTGGAAATCTTAACAAATCTTAAATAAATGTCAGCGAACCGCCCAGAGAAACGTGGACAAACGAGTCACAAGACAACACACAACGCGTTTCGACCTCTTAGGTCTTCCTCAGGTGAAAACAAAAACGAAAAAAATAATGAAAATGCACTTAGCTTTGATCGCTTCAGATTGCTTCTGAGTTCAGCGCAAGGAAGAAGGCCTTCGTTATTTTGTTCGTTTTTGTTTCACCTGAGGAAGACCTAAGAGGTCGAAACGCGTTGTGTGTTGTCTTGTGACTCGTTTGTCCACGTTTCTCTGAGCGGTTCGCTGACATTTATTTAAGATTTGTTAAAACCTGTATGTAAGATCACACCCTCCCACAATGTTTCATTACATACGCGAATATATGCTAACTTTTCCAAACAGCATAAAGAGTGTGACCACCTTCTCTCAGTACCATAGAGAGACAAATAGGATAGACAATATGAGAGACAGACAAACAGTGTGGCAGACACTGACCTAGAGCCAGAGAGACAGACAGATAGGTAGACAGACAGAGGCTTATCTTAATAAGAAATTGACAGAGACACGGAGAGAGAGAGAGAGAGAGAGAGAGAGAGAGAGAGAGATAAAGAGAGAGAGGGGGAAAGAGAGTGAGAGAGA
This sequence comes from Conus betulinus, assembly GCA_016801955.1. NCBI lineage: Eukaryota > Metazoa > Mollusca > Gastropoda > Neogastropoda > Conidae > Conus > Conus betulinus. The sequence goes on from JADBJO010009143.1 coordinate 10,466, forward strand.
GGGAGGGGGGGGGGGGAGCCATCCAGACAAATAAATAGACAGACAGAGAGACAGACACAAAACAGAGGGACAGAGAGAAAGAGACACAGACAGACAGAGGCAGAGACAGAGAGATAGACAGATATTCAGACTCAGTCAGAGAGATAGACGAGGCAGAGACTAATATACATAATTAAAACTGCAGCGAACTGCACCAGCTGTGACAACCACTGCTGTATAATATAATACTGAGAGAGAGAGAGAGAGAGAGAGAGAGAGAGAGAGGGAGAGGAGAGAGAGAGAGAGAGAGAGAGAGAGAGAGAGAGAGAGAGAGAGAGAGAGAGCAATATATGAATAGCGAACAATGAATCCAAAAGATATTGGATGTGCATCGCAACTATGAATGCAGTGTATAGATGTGTGCATCGTATGTTATAGATCTGCACATGATCTTTAAAAAAATTGATGCATTCTATGCAGTATGATAGCGCTGCAATCCCGGTCTGCACACACACACACACACACACACACACACACACACACACACACACACACACACACACACACACACCACACACACACACACACACACGCACACAATGATAATGATATTAATATTGATGATAATAATGATCATGATGATAATGTTCACATTGATAATGATAATAATGATTTTGAAAATAATATAATAATGATAACAATATTGATAATAATAATAGTAGTAGTAATAATGGTAATGATAATAATAATAATGATGACGATAATCATAATTACTACTACTACTACTACTACTACTACTACTACGACGACGACGACGACGACGACTACCAATGATAATGATGATGATGATGATGATGATGATGATAATGATAATAATAGTAGTAATGATCATAATGATAATAATTATAATGATAACAACGATGATAAAAATCGTAATAATAGTGATAATAATAGTGATAATACTACTAATAATGATAGTAATATAACAATAATAACAACAATAACATCTATAATCATAATGAATCATAACAAATCATAACCCATGAAGAAGAAGAAGAAGAAGAAGAAGAAGAAGAAGAAGAAGAAGAAGAAGAAGAAGAAAGAAGAAGAAAGAAGAAAGAAGAAGAAGAAGAAGAAGGAGGAGGGGGAGGAGGAGGAGGAGGAGGGGGAAAGGAGGAAAGAGAAGGAGGAGAAGAAGAAGAAGAAGAAGAAGAAGAAGAAGAAGGAAGAAGAAGAAGAAGAAAGAGACGCAGAAAATCAACAATGATGAAAGAACCGTCGACGTATTTACTGTTGTCCAGCTAAACAACCACACAGCATCGCGTAAGAGCGAGCTCTACTCTGAAGAATCGAACAGGGAGGAACAGGGAGCACAAATGTCCACAGTCCGCTGGGAGACTGGCCTAAACGAGGGACAGAATATCATCGGTGACAAATACTGTATGCCAAGAAAGGAAAGAATCCAGGGCACAGATGGACAGACAGATAGAGAGACGGACAAAAAAACAGAGAGAAACACTCCGGCAAACAGCACCCTCGGTCTCATCACTGTGTGGCACTCAAGAAGAAAGTGAAGAACCACACCAGCGAAAAGCATCATGGAGACAACCCCTCTGCATTACAATCAAAGACAAGGTCAAGGACACACCGGCAAAGAGCATTACAACCCCCCCCCCCCCCCCCCCCCCCAAAATATTGCCTTACAATCAAGAAGAGGCTCAGTGTCAGTTCATATCATCGGTGAAAATCGTCGTGTTTTTACTGAAGAAGACAGCTAGTGAACATGTCGTCGGAGAGAAACCGTTGTGTTACAGTTACGAAGCGAGTCAGTGACATCCATATATCACGGTGAAAACCGTTGTGTTACACTCAAGAAGAAATGTGACACTCTATATCGCCGGAGAAAACCCCTGTGTTACAATCAAGAAGACAGTCAGTGACACTCCATATCCTTGCAGAAAACCATCGTGTTACAATCAAGAAGAAGAGAGTCAATGACAGTCCATATCATCAACGAAAACCGCTGTGTTACAATCACGAAGAGAGTCAGTGACAG
>JADBJO010009143.1:20000-27500 GCA_016801955.1 Conus betulinus
ACACACACACACACACACACACACACAGAGAGAGAGAGAGAGAGAGAGAGAGAGAGAGAGAGAGAGAGAGAGAGAGAGAGAGAGAGAGAGAGAGAGAGAGAGAGAACAACTTTGCAAATACATTTTAAAAAAAAACAGAAGAAGAAGAAGAACAAGAAGAGAGAGAGAGAGAGAGGCCACTCACTGACCTTCAGTGACGACTTTAACCCTGTCGTTGATTGGTTCTAATCGGCCCGCCTCCAGCCTCACTTCCGCTGCCATGGCTCCTTCTCCCCGGGTTGTCATAGCGACAAGGAAGAGTCACTCCGTTTCTTTTTTTCTCTCTCTCTCTCACTTTGGGCGGGAATTTATCTCCCTTGGAAGCAGTGCCGTGTATGTGTGTGTGTGTGTGTGTATGTGTGTGTGTGTGTGTGTGTGTGTGTGTGTGTGTGTGTGTGTGTGTGTACCAAGGGTTTTTTTTTCTTCAGATCTACCCATACAACGAGGATTGATTTGTTTGCATCTGTCAGATGATCAGCTGAGTTTCCCGTTTCTTCTTCCTTTTTATTTTAACCAGAAGTGACTTCTTGTGGGTTTTTTTTTTCTGGCGACCGCTTCGTCTGAAACAAAGACATACATCACTGTGAGTAGAAAAGGCCTGTAGAAGTGTTTTTGTTAGGGGAACAAGGACAGCAGTTAATGCAGAGAGGTGATACGAGAGAGAGAGAGAGAGAGAGAGAGAGAGAGAGAGAGGAGAGAGAGAGAAACAGAGACAGAGACAGAGAGAACAGGCAGACAGACAGAAAGAGAGAGGGAGGCAGACAGACAGACGGACTGACGGTTCGAAGGACGTGCGTGCGGGCGAGCAGGCGGGTAGGCAGGCCGACAGACAGACAGACATATAGACAGACAGACAGACAGAAGGAGAGAGGAGAATCTGGGACACGGAGAGAGACGGGGGAGACAGACAAACAGACGGACTGGCGGGCAGACAGGCAGGCAGACACACAGACAGACAAACAGACAGACAGACAGATATATAGACAGATAGACAGACAGATAGATCAGTAGATAGGTAGAGAGATAGACAGACAGGCACAGAGAGAGAAAGAGAGGGAGAGGCGACAGACAGACAGACGGACAGACAGACAAAGACAGAAACATGCAGAGCGTTATTTAGAAAGAGTGAGTGGAGGTTAGTTGCCGCCAAGGACATTGACAAACAAAGCACAGGACAAGACACGAGCATTTCGACCTCTTGGGTCTTCTTGGAGCAAAAAAACAGATCACATTTAACATTTAGGACAGTACAAACAAAGAACGAAGAGAGACTTATCTGATGTCCACGTGGTGTGCAGAACGTTATCAAAGATACATGCGAATGATGATAAGGGGTGAGGATGATTATGTCCTGTACTTCTTTAGTTTTCATCCTCTCTGATGTAAACGTTTGCGACCAAGTTTTCGAACAGGTCTTTCGCCATTCGACAAGCACACGAAACATGATTGAGCTATTTCAGGTGTCAAACAGATTACAATTGATTTATTTATGTCTCAGGTTCTCGAGAGACACATTAAGCACGAAGGTTTAAAGAGAAGTAATTTAAAGCATACAATACGTCACTGACACGATAATTGAGGTATTGCTCTATTTCGTTTCTAATCTAGGATTGATTTTGTCACAATCACATATACTGACCAAAAATCACACACACACACACACACACACACACACACACACACACACACACACACACACATTCACACACACACACACACACACACACACACACGTACGCACGCACAAAACACGCACACACACAACACACACACACACACACACACACACACACACACACACACACACACACACAGAGAGAGAGAGAGAGAGAGAGAGAGAGAGAGAGAGAGAGAGAGAGAGAGAGAACAAACGAAAGAACGAATGAACGAAAGATTTTAATCGGTATAGGCCATGGCCCTGTCCGATGGGGGTATTATATAACAATAACAATTCATACAGTAAGGTAACATGATACAGTTTAACAATGAGAAGCTGACAGATAAGGACGCTATCTATACACAATGAAAACGACAGCTGGGTTCAATTAATTGACCATACTTGCGCCTCTCTTAAAGACATTGTATAAATATACACATGTGTTCTTCAGTACTTTTCATTTCATTTGCCATGAGCAAAGCAGCTCGAAAAAAAACAAGGGTTTTCAAAGAATTTCCAGGAAATGCATTCATATTGTAAATCCTTCATCACAGGACAACAAAGTAGGAGATAAAATTCGTCTTCATTTGCGTTTTTGCATAAAGGACATGGCATACTAACGATATTGGTATTTGCATATCGATACTGATGAGTTTTGATGTCTGGAATTCCTAATCTGAATCTTGTCAGATAACTTCTAATATACCTGTCAACATTAAATGAGAGAGGTTTTTCACATCTAACAGATGTCTTAAAGAGTCCTATGAAATGAATATCGCCCACTGTTCTGGAAGATATCATGCCAATTTTGCCATAAATTATCAATCAGTCTTTGCCGAAGTTGCTTCAAAAACGCACTTACATTTCCAACCCCTTGATTCATCCACACAAACCCAAATCCATTATGAAACAGAACATCTCGAACACCTGAAACCCACGATCTTTTACCACACGATTCCAATCCCAGCAGCATCTTATATGCTTTTAGTGGTAATCTGTCATCATCCATCTGAACAATCTTCAGCCAGTATCTGATGCACTGCACAGACGAATTGATATAGATTGGATAACGGTTTATTTCTCCAGAAACACATTCATTAGGTGTCTTCATGTGAACCCCTGAAAAATTTCCTAGGAGCAAATAAATGAACTCTTTCTACATGAACAGTGATTTATCAAGGCCCCAGGTCTCAGCACTATACTGAGCAACCGGTTGAACCTGAGCATCAAAGAGTTTAAGAAATACTGTAAAGGAATTATTATCCAGCATGTATAATTTCTTCAAGATACACAATAAGGCGTTTTTCGTTCTACTTGCTAGATCCTGACAAGCGGCTGTAAAGCGTAAGCGTGTAGAGAAATAGATACCAAGGTATTTATAACAATTTACAACAGCCATCCTCTGTCCATTAAAATACCATCTTTCGCTGACTGCCAAGTGACCTCCTTTTCTGAAAACCACAATATTACGCTTTTTCATATTCACTTTCAGCTGAAGTTTAGAGAACTGCCTGGCACAGATTGTGTAACTGGGTTTGGAGGCCAATTGGAGTCTCAGATAATAAGACAGCATCATCAGCAAGTAACAAAATAAATAAATCAATAAAGTCAGGAGAAAGTGTTGCACCGTGTCTTCCTTTTGCTATGATTTCTAAAGCTGATTCGTTTATAAACAATGAGAAAAGAACAGGGCTACAAACATCACCTTGTTTTACTCCCTGTGTACATAAAAATATAGTCAGTAAGTTCCCCACCAGATCTTACTCTTGCTTTAACATTATTGTACATACTTTAATACATTGACATAATTTGCTGTTGATGCCATTCTTTTTTTCACTATTGGCCAGGGTAATATCTTAGAAACAGAGTCGAGCGCTTTCTCAAAATCAATAGAAGCTACATACAGCTTATGATTATATGAAAACTGCTTTTGAACTAAAGCCAAAGGGTGGACATGTGATCTACAGTGGAATGATTCTTTTTGAAGCCAGCTTGATATTCACCAGTAATGTTATTTTGATCGATCCATTAAGGTGTTAATAATAAAGCTGTACAATTCGCTGCTTATATCAGACAGTGAGATCCCTCTGTAATTGCCAGGATCATTTTTGGTACCTTTCTGAAATAGTGAGATGATGATCGATTCAGACCAGCTTTCAAGATACAGTCCTGTATTAAAAAGAATATTGAAAATTTGTTTAAAAATTAATCACGATACCAAGACCATTCTTAAATAGCTCACCAATCAAACCGTCAGGACCCGCAGATTTTCCATTCTTTAATTTTTTTTCATCGCAAATAGAGTTTTCTCTTTTGAGATGGGACTATCCAAGTAGCTTGTTTCATTAATTTCTTCTGTGTCTGCTTCATTGCAAACATCGTTTACTAACATAGTTTTGAAATGTTGGTACCACTGTTTGGTAGAAATGTTATTGTGTATATAAGATACCTTTACAGAAATACTATGAACGTTTTTTCCAGAATTCTTTTTGGTCATGAACTGAGTTAATTAAATCATCGAGTAACGATTTTTGGTGCTCTTTTTCCTTTCTCTGCAACATATGTTTTATATTCTCGTCGAGCCTTACAGTGTTTTACGCGATCTTTACTATTAGGGGGTTCTGCGAAACACCCTTAAAAGTTTTCTTGTGTTTGTTTTGGTCATTTTACATTCTCGATCAAACAATGAGTTATTTCCTTCCACCTGGGTTTCTTCTTATTTTCTTTTTCATACATTCTGCTTTCTTTATAATACAATCATTAAACATACATAAAGCTACATTAATATCTTTGTCTATGAAACTAATAGCTGTTTTCAGTATTTGCACAGTATCATCGTGGTTCATTGGACTACGAAAAATGCGTGCATTATTTTCATTCTATTTGAATTTCTCAACATACTGAGCCTCCTTGTACTTATTCACAACGGGACCGACAGTTTATGAAGTGCCAAGGTGCATTTCCAGAGGAAGGTGGTCAGTCTCAGTGTGGTCTGTTACATGCAAATGCGTCATTGATTGATTCTACACACACACACACACACACACACACACACACACACACACACACACACACACACACACACACACATATATATATATATATATATATATATATATATATATATAAAAAAAAAACAAAAGCAGGCACACCAGCCACAGACTCTTCATGTCTTTTTTAAAAAAGCTTTCGCCTTTTATTTAGGCTTCGTCAGTATCTGCAACACAAACAGTCATGTAAATGCACACTCCCACCCACCCAACCACACACACACGCACAACCAACAAACCACCCACCCACACACACAACCACACACACAACCACATACACACAACCACACACACACACACCACACACACACACACACACACACACACACACACACACACACACACACACACACACACACACACAAACACGCAACATACTATCTTAGGTCACCAGCTCTATATAAAAAAGCACCCCATATATAAAGTACAAAAATAAAAGTAGGCACACCAGCCACACACTCTCATGTTTATGAAGTTCTATGAAATGTTCTATGAAGTGTGTGGCTGGTGTGCCTGCTTTTATTTTTGTACTTGTTGACTGGCCCATTTTTGGATCAGCAGTGCACCCACACATCATTGAGCGGTGTCCGGCGTGTTCCAGGGTTTTACCTTCATTCATATATATATATATATATATATATATATATATATATATATATATATATATATATATATATATATATATATATACACATACAAATGAGAGGACATCAAAAAACAATCATTGACACTACTCCCTGTATCATAGATGTATGTGAAACGACCTTCGCGGTCGCCATTACGCACACCATTTATAATACATAATTCAAACGTTGTACACATATTCAAAAGAATTTTCCATACTTACTGAGTACACTGTCTTCATAGCACCTGTTACCATAGGTACAGATATACATTTTTTTTTAAATGAGAACAAATTACCCCCCTTGATCTTCTCTCTTGCACTGTAAATTGGATCACTGATTTACAGAAAATTTTGTCATTTTCAAATGCAGAAGAGCAAGATTTTCAACAAAAGTATCAACGAGACAAATGAAATCAAATGACAAAACATAATCACTAAAACTGTGGTCCTTTAACTTGCACAACAAGCCACTTACATTCCAATATAAAAAAACGACACGCAAATGTTTAGAATCAAATGCATCATTCGCTCCACAGTCACTCACACGCACACATTGTATGTTTTCCTGTTTTCTCATTGATTCCTTGTTTTCGTTTTCACAATACCAATCATCATCCTGAGAAATACGATTTATATGGGAATGAACTGGCATACAAAAAAAAAAAAAACATCACTTTCATCTTTCTCACTACACCTACTTAAATCCATAGTGAGGTTGGTTTTATTTTTTTTTTTTTCAGAAAGGTCTCTCGGTGGTGAAGTCGACCCAGTCTGTGACGGACAAGAGGTCACAGGCTGAGTTAACACGGCCACCGTGAGCACTGCCGTTGGACGGCAGCGACAACTTGGCAGCAGTGTCACTCGCTGTGTCACGGCTCACTGGTTGATCCGCATAAGCCCGTGAAAGCGAGGGGGGCAGAATTAAGTTGAGACGGTGACTTACATTTATTTGTTCCCGATGAAAAGTCATGATTTAATATTAAAAAATGTTCATTTAAAAAAAAAAGTCTGCTATTTCTCTAGAAACTCTTAAAGTCTGTTGTTGATAACACTTGTGAATGATTTGCTCACACAACTTGTGAGAGATGCACCACTTGATGTGAACTTGGAATTTTTGAGGGAGAGTAACATTTTTCATCTGAACTAAGATTTTACAGAGAAAAGATCTTTCACAAAATTTCTGGTTTGTTTTCAGGTGTGCTTTAAAGAGCTGTGTGTATGAAGGAGTTTTTTTTTGTTTGTTTTTGCTTAAGTGACTTTTGACTTGGCTTCAACGCGGTGACAGCCCTGGGATGGCCCCTTGCGGTCGGCTGGACTACAAGCAACATTACCATCACCATTACCACCACACAACTTTGCAATGTAATGCCTCTATGATCATCTGGGTTTGGTAAATAACCAATATCGCTATACATTGAAAGTATTAAGCCATTAACCCATTCTTCCGGTACATTCCCATCATTCAAAACGGCACTGAATAACTTTGAATATACATTCGTGAGAACTAGAGTGCTATATTTTACCTATTCAGTTCTCCTCCCTATCCAGAACACCTGCCAGTCGCTTCGCACCTGCTGTGAAATCAACAGCCAGTTCCTCATTATCCATCTCCACAATGATTTAAAGACTTTAACGTCCTCCAATGTCTACATTATTTGAGTTAATAAAGCATAGCCCTTTTGTTCTGAAAAAATGAGAGAGAGAGAGAGAGAGAGAGAGAAAAAAACCCAGAAAAGTCATACACAAAAAGTGTACGCGGAGAAGAGATATTAAGTACACTGCTTTTGAAATCAGGCCGACCGTACCGTTAAGCCATTGGGTTTTCACTTGTTCTCGTTGTCCAGACAGAACCTCACTCAGTCCATGATCAAATGAGCAAAAACCATGCTAGCTCTTTTATTTTCTTTCCTGGCATTCTTAAGATGCAGAACCAGGTTCCTTCTTCTTATATCTCTTACTCTTGGAGAAAAATCTTCACCGATGAAAATTTGACTTCCCCCGTAATTTTTGTGTCTAGCATTCAGAACTCGTTCCTTATCTTTTATGAAATGGGCACCTTCCAATAATAGGGGAATTATGTTTTCTGTTCAAACGACGAAGTCTGTCAAATTCTATGTCTTTGGTTAAGT
>JADBJO010009143.1:60972-63472 GCA_016801955.1 Conus betulinus
TCTTTCTTTCTTTCTTTCTTTCTTTCCTTTCCTTCTTCTTTTCTTTCATTCCTTTCTTCTTTCTTTTCTTTCTCTCTTTTTTTTCCTTCTTCACCACGACCACCACTATCACCACCACCACCACCACCATCATCATCATTATTATCATCATCTCCTATCCTACTCCTCCTTCTCCCCTTCTCCTTCTTCTTCTTCCTCTTCTTATTCTGCTTTTTTCTCTTCTTCTTCTTCCTCCCCATCCCTCCTTCTCCTCCTCCCCCTCCCTCCTCCTCCTCCTCTCTCTCTCTCTCTCTCTTTCTGAGCATCTTCTTCTCCGCTAAACCATTAACACGGTAGCAGAGGAATCCTGTACCTGCTCTTGTCTCTCTCTCCCCCCCCCCCCCCTCCCTCTCCCAACCCCCCCCCCTCCCCTTCCCCACCCACCCCCTTCCCCCCCACCCAACCCCTAAGCTGTATTTACATCTCGATCAACACATTAACCATGGTCACGAAAACGGACGATATGACACGAGCACACTCCTCTGTGACTTATTCATGTACGTTTAGTGGCGCGACATGCGCCTGGACAACACTACTGATCAATGACTGGCTGTCGTCATTCCTATTCCACCCTTTGCTGACAGGCGTATATTCTGTGAGCAGAGCGGTATGGATTGATCCAGATGAGCTGAACACACACACGCGCGCGCGCACACAACACACACACACACACACACACACACACACACACACACACACACACACACGCACGCACGCACGCACGCACGCACGCACACGCACACACACACACACACACACACACACACGCACGCACGCACGCACGCACGCACACACACACACACACACACACACACACACACACACACACACACACACACACACACACGCACACCCCTCCCCATCACCACCACCCCAAGTGCCAACAGCTTGCTGTCGCCACAGTCTGTACGACCAGTTACACAAACAGTCCATCCGACGGACTGTGCGGAACCATCCGTCACCTCCGCTGAGCGCTTCATTCACCATCACACCCGTCCACACCTCTCTCTGTTTCGTGCGTCGTTACAATGTCATCAACAACTGCCTGTATTACTGTCTACATCAAAATGTTGTTAGGCGCTGCATAGTTATGCGGGGACTACTGTCTTCAGTTGTGACAAGCTCCTGGCATAGCATTAGCAGTCTCCCCAAATCCCCAGCGTTAGCAGTCTCCAAAATCCCCAGCGTTAGCAGTCTCCCCAAATCCCCAGCGTTAGCAGTCTCCCCAAATCCCCAGCGTTAGCAGTCTCCAAAATCCTCCCGAAGTCGGAGTGTGGCTGCCCAGGTGGCGGGGTAATCAAAAACAGTCACACACGTAATGTTCTCATCCCCAGCTGATGCATTTGTACCATAGTGTTCAAGTATTCGGCTGGTCGGATGGTCCCTGGAATCTTTTAGCCAGCCAGGGTACAACAACAACAACAACAACAACAATAACAACTGTCTCCACCTCTGGCCGTTCCCTTTGTCATCACACTCACACCACCATCACAGTCTTTTTTATTTATCAACATACTGACCACATTTATCTTAGGCTTAGAATCATCACAAATTTCTGTTACAGAGTTACGCATATAATCACACCACTGTGACTTTCTGATTGCTGCATAGTCATCGCCAATTTTACTTGTATAAAAAATCCCCACACACATCGTCTGCATTCATTACATCTTTTTTTTTACTTTCAAGTAAGAATGTTCCGATCAACCAGGATCAATGTAAGGCGCATTATTATTGGTCCCCCACCAACAAATCGTTTCACAATTCCCGACAAGTGACACCCAACATAACTATTAACATCATCAAAATCATCGCTATCAACATCATCACTAAGGTTATTCGGGACATTTTCATGCAACATGTTAACAAATTCAACGTTATCAACGTGATCTGAACCTGTCGTATACACACATCCAACACACAGCTGTCACGCACGAGATTTTCGTAGCACACTTACTTCGTGTCAACAGCGTTGTTCACGATCTCCTTGCTACCCCCCCTTCTCGCGAACTAGAAACATGCACTCTGTGTGGCGAAGACGTAATTAGTGCTGCCTCAACAAATTGGCAGGGGCCAAATTTCCAGTCACGGGGCCGGCCTAACCTCTATCCACGTTGAAAAAAGTTTCCACTGTCATCAAGACTGTAATTTGTGCCCTCAATTACCAAATGGTCGTAGACCATTGACTTTTTTTTGTTTTTGGTCCTGTGATCTGGCAGAATTTAAGTGGGGGACAAGGTTTTTTTTTTTTTTCCGGATCTCTCTAACACGCTGAGAAAAGTCTTCACCTCTGAAAATGTCACTTACTTTCAACATCTTTTTTGGGGCGCAAAATGTTGTCTTTGTGTGTAAAGAAAGTACACCTCGCAACAATTGGTGAACCCTGGTTTAGAGTTAATGCGAGGTACCCGGTCAAACTGCACATCATCTGCAAGTTCCAGACTGTCAGCAATCGTACCGC
>JADBJO010009143.1:70972-78472 GCA_016801955.1 Conus betulinus
ATGTTTATACTGAATTCAGTGAATCATTATTTGGGGCACCGATTTCATCAGATGATAGCGATGATGGAACTTTGTCTGTGAATTCCGTTGACAATTCTGTTTCGAGCAATGATTATTCTGCATATCAAGGAAATCACCAGAAGGGTTTTTTATTCATGCACTGGAATGTGAATGGTTTGATGTCAAAAATCTTTGATACCGATTTTGTTTCTTTTGTGTCATCTTTTCATTTTGTTGCTTGGTCGAAACTTTTGTTGATAGTATTGATCCGGATATCTTTACAGGGTATAGGCTTTTTGTCAACCAGCTAAGAAGTTATCAAATGCTGGGAGGCCTTCGGGTGGTCGTTTGTCTCATCAAAAATGAGTTTATGTCTTTTGTGAAACAGATCAAAGTAAGTGTTGGAAACTTTTTGTTGTTCGTCATTAACAAGGACTTGTTTGGCGTGGAAAAGGATGTGTTGTATGCCTGTGCGTACGTACCACCCGAGGGTTCTCGATATTATAACTATCTTGGTGTGGATGGGGATGGAATTGCTTTACTGGAAAACTGTTTATTTGATAATGCCCTTGTAGATAATGATTATTTTGTGCTTCTTTCTGGTGATCTTAATGGTCGTACTTCAAACATTTCGCAGCCCGTATCTGTTGAAAATGATCTTTATTGTCCACATTCGCAAAGAGATTTTGCGAATATTACAAGAAATTCACAAGATTCTGTTTTGAATGGATTTGGTAAGTCTTTGCTAAACATGTGTACCTGCGTTAAACTTGTGCATTATGAATGGTATGTGTTATGGCGACCATGAAGGACGCTGCACGTACATTTGTGATTTTGGATGCAGTGTCATAGATTATTTTTTGATATCTAGTGATCTTCTTGCTTATGTGTGTGAAACTTGTGAATTAAAAGTTTTAGACTGTACGGAAACGAATCATATGCCTGTAACATTGTTACTTCTTCCTTTTCCAAAGAAAACAGTATAGAAATTCTGCCTAAAGATAAGAATGTGTTCATCGAAAAATTCGTTTGGAATCCTGATTGTATTCAACAGTTTAATGATGTAGCAAATAGTGAACGTACACATATGATGTTAGACGATGCTATTCAGTCTGTTGATATTGATATCAATGTAGCTCTGGAAAAATTTAATACATGTGTGAAAGAGATGGCTGCGTGCATGAAAAAAAGAGTATGTGTGAGTGGGAGAAAGAGACACCAAGACTGGTATGATACGGAATGTCGAAATAAAAGGAAAGAGATGCGGAAATTGTTAAAGAAATGCGTCGTTCTTTAAAAGTAAAGACATCACGTCGTTCTCAGCAAGAAAGCAATAGATATGCTTTCTGTCTGGCAGCCAGAAGGGAATATAAAGAATCTATTATTCTTTAAGAAGAAAATGCATAATCGTATAGTGATTGAAAAATTGATAATCTCTATAAACAGTCAAAAGATTCTGGGAAACTATCCATCAAATTAGTCCAAAAAGAAAAATGTTAGAAACCAGATTACGGTAGATGATTGGTTTAAACATTTTAAAACGTTGCTGGAAAAAGTTGATGTTGCTCATCCGGAAAATGAGGAATTAGATAACGGTTTAGATGACGATGATGATGATTCCTTTAATAATAGACCAATTTCTGAAGATGAAGTTGTTCTTGCATTAAGAAAACTTAAACCCAAAAAAGCTGCGGGACCCGACGGTATTATTAGCGAAATATTAAAAAGTGCGAGTGCAATGGTTGTCCCTTTCTTTGTGAAATTTTTCAATGTTCTTTTTAAGAAGGTTTACCCCCGGATGGTTGGACTGAATCGATTATTTTGCCCCTTTATAAGAAAGGAAATGCCAATAATCCGGGAAATTATCGTGGTATAAGTTTGTGTGATACAAGTAGTAAAGTATATGGTATAATTATTAACCGTCGCTTACAGGACTGGGTAACAGAAAATAATATTACTGGAGAATATCAGGCTGGGTTTAAAGCTGGTTACTCTACTATTGACCATTTATTTACACTGCTGGCATGCGTTCAAAAACAATTTTGTAATAATCGAAAACTTTATGTTGCCTTTATCGATTTTGAGAAATGTTTTGATACTATTAATAGAAACTTACTATGGCCTGTTTTGCTTTTTTGCTGAAAAATGGAATCAGAGGAAAACTTTTTCGTTGTATTAAAAGTATGTACACCAGTGTGAAGGCTCGTATTAGATGTGGTGCTACCTTTACTAACCAGTTATCTTGCTCGTCTGGAGTGAAGCAAGGAGATATATGCAGTCCAATTCTTTTCTCGTTATTTATAAATGAACTGGCTATAGAGGTAATCAATAACGGCAGACATGGTGTCAATTTTCTGTCCGATTCGCTTGAATTGTTTATCCTTTTATTGGCTGATGATGTTGTTCTTCTTTCCGAGACTATTATTGGTCTGCAAACACAGTTAAATAGTTTACAGAGAGCATCCTCTTCACTTTGTTTAAAGGTGAATATGGATAAGAGTAATATTGTTGTTTTTCAGAAAGGTGGTTATCTGGGTGTGAGAGAGAGATGGATATATGATGGCAATAACATGCCTGTAGTTAATGCATATAAATATCTAGGAGTTTATTTTTCAACAAGATTAAGTTTTACTGTGGCATGTAGGGATATTGCTAGCAAGGCAAAAAGGGCACTTTTGAGTATAATGCAGAGATTGCGTCAGTGCAATAATTATTCTGTTGATGTTTTTCTAAAACTTTTTGATGCTCAGATACAGCCAATAATGCAATATGGTCTGAAATATGGGGGATGGAAAAAGCTACACACAGTTACTGTGAAAAGATCCACTTGTTTGCCCTTAAGAAATTTTTGTCTGTTGATATGCGAACACCAAATGATCTTGTGTATAATGAATTAGGCAGATTCCCAATAACTATTAACTCTATTGTTCGATGTATTTCCTACTGGTTAAAGTTAGTACAGATGGATGAACACAGGGCTACCAAAGAAAGAAAGCGTATTTAATGCTGCTACATTTAGACCAGAAAGGCAAAAGGAACTGGGTAACAAATGTAAGATTATATCTGTTTCAGAATGGTTTTGGGTATGTATGGTTAAACCAAGGTGTTGGAGATGCAAATGAATTTTTTAGTTTGTTTAAGCAGCGGCTTATCGATTGTAGATGCAAAACTGGCAAGACCATGTGGAAAATAGTGAGCGGTATTCAATGTATAGAAGATTTTGCGATTACATGCACTGTATTCCAAAATATTTACAATTAGATATGGAGAGACACTTAAAACATATAATGTCATTGTTTCGTTTTGGTGCATCAGACCTTGCTGTTCATTACTATAGATACAGGAATCCTACACCTAATGATCTATTGTGTCCATTTTGTAAGGATACTGAAGAAAAACGAAGTTCATTTTGTCTTATGCTGTCCATTATACGAAATAAGAAAAGAATTGATCGCTCCAAAAAATATTACAGAATAGCAAATGCTTTTCATCTAAATCTATTGTTATCCTCCGTTAATGCAAAAACTGTGAAAAAAACCTCTGCATTTACCTGTACAAAGCTTTTAAAGCAAGAGAGTTTGCAATTTCCTAAATTGATTTATAAGTAAGAGTGTAGATAATGAAAATGTATAGTTGGTATTTATGTCTTGTTTCTTTCTGCCGAAACTTTGAAGCTCTAGCTCGCGTAGGAGAAGTACTCGCGTCCCTATTACCCAAGCCTTCAGCTCAACGGGAAGCGCCAACGTGGACAGTACGGTCTCTTCTAATTAGTCTTCTTACTGACCGACCGTACCGAGATGCGAGACACGAGGTTCTTCCCAGCCCTATCTGACCCATCCGCCCACCTCTCTCTGCCCCTGTTCGCCCCCCCCCCCCCCCCCCCCCTCCCCCTCCCTCTTGTCGCTCTTTCCCTCTCTCTCCCTTCGTGCTATATACCCCCTTTCTGATTCCATCTTGAGCTGTGAAGACTTGGCTCATTGCTATCCACCCCCTTCCCCCCTTCCCCCCCCCCCCCCCCCCTCTTTTTTCCCCCCATTTTCCCAGGCTCAATCGATCGCGAATATAAGGTCGATATAGACAGATACCCCTCTCTCTCTCTCTCTCTCTCTCTCTCTCTCTCTCTCTCTCTGTGACTGTGCGTTAGTGTGTGTGTGTGTGTGTGTGTGTGTGTGCGCGCGCACGCGTGCGTGTGTGTGCGTGTGTGTGTGTGTTTGTGTGTGTGCTTGCTTGCTTGCGTGCGTGCGTGCGTGATGTGTTTTTTTCCTGCTAAGCTCACATCATCGACTCTCTCTCTCTCTCTCTCTCTCTCTCTCTCTCTCTGTGTGTGTGTGTGTGTGTGTGTGCATCCGTGCGTACGTGCGTGTGTGATTGTGTGTCTGTGTCGTGCGTGCGTGTGTGTGTGTGTATGTGTGTGTGTGTGTGTGTGTGTGTGTGTGTGTGTGTGTGTGTGTGTATGCGTGTGTGTGTGTGCGTGTGTGTGTGTGTGCCTCAGCAAGCCTCACAATTTTGTCTTATCTCCGGGACCTCACGTCCACTTTGGAAAAAACCCACTGTGCTTGTACTTCTCTCAACAACAACAACAACAACAACAACAACAACAACAACAAATGCACTGTACGTCCGTTGTCCGTCTGGGTGAACGGTTATTGTAGGTTCGCCAAGCGTATTATAGACCAGTCGCGACCTGCACCTCATATTCACCACTGACACCTCCTGTGTCATTACAAACGAACAAGCAAACAAAGAAGCAAACACACGAAGCCTATGAGGCAGGCGCCCTCGCTAAAGCCTCTACGTACGATGCCGTCGACCAGTCTGTCGTCTGATTCGAATCCTACCTGTGTGACATCACTCACCTTGTGTTAGTTCTTGACAACACGTACACCCTGCATGCATTGTGCAACGGTTTCCTCCGTGAACAGAGGTGGCCCAGAAGACACAGGAGGGAAAACAAGACTTTCAGATCCTTCCTTTTCCATAATCTTGCGCAGGTGATCTTATGTTTTCCGTTGATATGAATTTGTTCACAAATCAACATCCATGACACCACCAGGAACATGGGGATAGTTG
The DNA here is from genome assembly GCA_016801955.1 of Conus betulinus. Lineage (NCBI taxonomy): Eukaryota > Metazoa > Mollusca > Gastropoda > Neogastropoda > Conidae > Conus > Conus betulinus. The sequence goes on from JADBJO010009143.1 coordinate 76,043, forward strand.
CTAGCCCTTCGCAAACCAGATAGCATTTGGTTTCAAAGTGAGGTAACTGGAGGCGGTACCTGAAACAATGTTTTTCATCATCATCATCATCATCATCATCATCATCATCATCATCATCCCACAATCATCATCATCATAATAAGGGAAGAAGAAGAAGAGGAGGAAGAGGAGGGAGGGGAGCGGGGGGATATGGGGGGGGGGGGGGCAGGAAGGACAAAGAGGAGAAGGAAGAGGATGCAAAGCTTATTATTCTTATTACTTTTTTTTTATTGTTATTACAAAGTTTCTTTTCTTGGGTGTGTATTGTTTTTGGTCTATTTTCCTGATTCTCCTTGAGGTCATACGACACGACCCTACACACCAAGCATTCTACTCCTGAACAGACATCACATGCTGCAGAAAAGAAGGACAATGAATTTGATCACTCAGCTGAAGTGAAAACTCCATTGTCAAGGGAGCGAACTCTCCCATTAAAGGCTTCAAGCGCTTTCACCCACAACGGTTAGAGTGTCATAGAGAAGAGCGTAACGGACCAATCAGCAGCTGAGCGCTCTTCTCGCGCAGATCTTCGAGCTGCTGTGAAGGAGGTCGAAATTGACGGGTACTCACCGACAGGCGACAGTATTCATTGAAGGCGGGGAGGACACCTGAGTTCGAACCTTTAACAGTCGAGTCCAGGGTGAAGAACTGATCCACTCAGACCTCGGAGCATCAGGTGTTGTGGTGTCCGCGACACAGGTCAGCTGACGTTTGTTCCGCAAAGGCGCACAGACAGGGCTCTTTAAAGAGGATGGGAAATTCTTACCAGTGGTCTTCTGTGTACATTTGGCGAAGCTGACACCGATTCCGTTCAACGCTACTTGTGGCAGTGGCAATATACGAAACATTTCGGGGGGGGGGGGGGGGGGGGGGGGGGGGGGGGGAAAAAAAACCCAAAATGTGAACATTGCAGTAGAATGGAATTTAATATGGAGCTGGTTTTATTCGGAAATGATGAACATACAAAAACTGATGAAGTTTTTGAACACATTACTTTATGGGCTAAACATTACTTATATACAGATGTAGAATAAACAAATAAAAACCCACTGTCAAACACTTTTTGAGAGAACTTAATAACATATATAGGGTTGAAAAACATATGCATTACTCAGAAATTAAATACACAGAATTTAAAAGAAAATGGTATATCTATGACAAAACTGATAGTTATGTTTCGTGGAATGAGTTAGACGAGGAGAGAACAAGACAAAAGAGCGAGCAAAAAGTGGCCGTGGGTATACGTAACTAATGAAATTTAACAAATAATGTGAATGCATGTGGGTTAAAAAAAAACTCTGCCTAACCACTTCACCATATTTGGCCAGGCATACTGGGTGTATCAATTCCTCGAGTGCCTTATGACCGAGAAAGAGTTAAGCTTGTACGTTTGTGACTTTTTCCTTTTCCTTCATTCTTCAATGATTATTAAATGGAACTATCCGATTTTTTTCATGTGTTTATATCTTTTTCTTTTTTTTTTTTTGTTATCTCTATTTCCTCTCTTCCTGATTTAGCCTACTTTTTTTTTTTTAAAGACAGAGCTCTTGACACTTCACTTATCAGTAAGCAGTCTTTGGTTTGTTTCATCTGGAATGGCTGGAAGGCGCGGTGCTAATGCTAGTACCACTGTCAGGCTGCTCTGAGGCGTGTGGACGACGTGGTCGTAGCTTTCTAGAGGATAATTCCGAGTGACATCTTTTACCTCAGAAAGTTGCTGGGAGTTTTCAACGTCCACTTGGCGAAAAGTCATAGTTTGCTGGGTTAGTATGGAGAAAATGCGTGTGGATGCTGGCGTGTGGAAGAACGCAGCGAGATGCATCGTGGATGTGACCATGGACGTGGAGAGAACCAAAGTGGTTATGGGCGTACCTCAAGGGGAGATTCTTTGTTTAAATCCATATAGAAACTGGACGCTGGGGAGACCCAGGGAGAAAAATGAAACAACAACATGACGCAAGTGAGGGTGAAGAGTAAGCAGGTCAGTGAGGCTCGAGAGAACTGAACGTGGTCTGGGCGACTAAAGTAGAAGCAAGATCTTAAACGCAGAGAAAGGCGGCGTCAAAGAGAGTCTGCGAAACCTAGACTGAGTCTGAAACCCTAAGGTGGGGAGGGAGGGTGCGGAGGGGGGGGGGGGGGGCGGGGCGGGGGGGGGGGGGGGGGGGGGGGGGGGGAGGGGGGGGGAAAAGAAGAAGATTCTACGTTGAAGAAGAGTCCCCAGAGACGGCCAGCAGCGGCCAGTCCTGCACTGGTGCCAGATAAACCAAGGCGTCACCATCATCTGGTGCTGAGACATTTTGTAGTGATTTCTTTTGAGAACTGTGGTGTATGTGTGTGTGTGTGTGTGTGTGTGTGTGTGTGTGTGTGTGCGCGCGCGCGCGCACGCGCGCG
>JADBJO010009143.1:80972-87094 GCA_016801955.1 Conus betulinus
GCAATAATTATGATGATACCGATGGTTTATAGCGATGATAATGATGATGGTGGTGATATTGATGATGATGACGGCGACACCACCACCACCACCACACAAACAACAACGACGACAACAACAACAAAAATAATAATATCATAATAATGATGATAACAGCAATAATGATAACAATTGTTTGTTCGCTCCCACTCTTCCCTTAAAAAATCTACAAATCAAGGAAGTGAAATGGAATCAAGTCACCACAAGGAAGTGAAAATCAATGGACACGAATCTTCCATAAAACAAGTCACCAACGCATCTTCCAAAAACATGAAATCATGGAAACACGACAATCCATAAACATGAAAATCAATGGACGACATCTTCCAAAAACAAAAATCATGAAAAAATCAATGGAAACACGACATCTTCCATAAAAATGAAAATCAATGGAAAATGGAACACGACATCTTCCATAAACATGAAAATGAAAAACACGACATCTTCCAAAAAAAGTAAAATGTTGTAGCAGGGCACGAACACCAGCACACGAGTTTCGTCCCAGTTCGAACGTTGATACTGTCAAGTTAATGGATCGTGAAAGAAAGACAGATGTTTGAATAAGAGGAAGGTGGCAACCCATCTGATGTATATGTATAACCATCTTTCTTCCTTCAGTTGACTCCAGTTTACAAGAGGGTGGCTTCCTGACTGACAATGATTATCACCAGTGTGCAGAGACAGCGACAACAGACCGCTGACGCTAGGAAAGTAATATGGAATCGCGGAACAGCTGGCGGCGACAACAACAACAACAACAACAACAACACAAGAAAGCTACATGGAGCAACCAGGTATTATCACAGCTGACATTTCACACAGAGAATCATGAGTTCCTTAATCTCTACCTTCAGGGCTGCATTTACTGTTATATTCTACTTCCCGCTGACGCGAGCCAGTTTGCCATAAACCCCTTACCATCTCTAATACAACAGCAAGACACATTCGTTGGAGAGAGCGAGACAACAACAGCTGCTCTTCAGGGGAGAACACCCCCCTAGCCATCCCCGCCCCCGGCCCGTCGCTCCCCGCTCTCCCTGCCTCCCCCCACCCCTTCCGCACTTCCCCACTCTCTACCTACTCTCACTCGTGCAGATGTTTCGGTCCTTAGGGGCGCCCGCATCCAGGCTATGTAATGCCTTGTGTAGGTCTCAGTGTGTTCAACCATCTGTTGCACGTGCAAACAGAAGTGACCTCGTTCACATCATTGAAAACATTCGCGGTGTGTGTGTGTGTGGGGGGGGGGGGGGGGGGGGGGGGGGGGGGGGGGGGGGGGGGGGAAGGGAGGGGAATTAAAAAAAAAAAGAAAAAGAAACGAACAAAACCTGTGAGTCATAAGTATCTTTCTTTTTTCTTTTTGTCCAAAAATGATGTGTTCATTCACTTACATCCAATTCGCACTTAACTGTCAACGGAGCGAAAGTTTTATGTAAGGCCAACCCTTTCATTAAGTGTAGTGTTTCGTGCCGAACTTAATACGCAATACGATGTTTTCTTTGTTTCCCGCGTGACAGGGTTTCTGCGAAACCAGTTTCATGGCTGTTTCATGGCTGTTTCGCGCGTGTTCTCATTTTACGAAGAGTTGTAGACTGACAAATAATGTATTTCTGAACTTGGCGAGTAAAGCGGAATAAGACGTGTGAATTGAAGGTTTGCAAGAGATTGCCCTGTTTCCGGTGGCTCAACAATTGCACAGATCCGTTTCAACATGTTTATATGGCATATCCAAATAACTTTTTTTTTTCCAATCGACCAGCACCGACGGTTGGCCTGCAACACGTGAGAATTTTTTTGTTGTTGTTCAAAAAGGAAAAAAAAAAAAAGCATATGCCATAAAAAAACAAAAAAACATTATGGCAAACGGAAATGGTGTGAAATAAAACGGTAGCAGTTCCCCAAAGGCCTGAAATGTTCTCGCACGACCAAAATCTTTTAACGGATAATGTTTGCTTCGGTTCCAGTTCACATGATTCCTTACCAGTGGAGGAAGTCACAGGAGAAAGAACCAGCTGCCGTGGCGAAGTGGTTAGCGTCGCGGACTCCCGGCTGGGAGGTCGTGGCTTCGAATCCCATCAGAAGTCATGTGGAGTTTTTCTGCCCCGACCGGCTCCTACCCAGAGTTGAGTTGCTGCGGACTCAGTTGGGAAGACTGGGACCACACAGTCGAGTTTCATCTACTTAATGGATGCGTTTCTGAGAGTGTTGCTCAAATTTCTTGACCAACACTGCAGGTGCCTGTATCTCTCGGGCCTGGTTGACGCCGGAATATCTTACGAAAGGAAGCGTAGAGTACAGCCCTGCCAGGTAGTCTCAGACCGAAATGGAAATCCGTAGCATCATCTTAATCATCCTTATTGTCATCGATCAGCATTAAAAAAAATCTGTCATCGATTTTTTTTTTTTTTTTGCTGTCCCAAAAAAAGTCTGCAACGCCGCTCATTCTGTCCACAGCCACGGCCCGGTCGACCCCGCCGCAGCCCCGGCAACCGTTTCCACAGTGACAATGTCAAAAGTCTCGAATTCTGTGGCCTTCATGCCCTTCTCTCATGGTGGACCTCAGTTTCGTGTCCTCTCGCGTCCTGTGGTCGTTGGGTGGTTCCGTCGGGGTCACCGGTATCGGCGAGTCCATGGGGGCTGTCTTTGGACGGACGTGGTGGCGCCCTCCGGAGGAGAGCTCACTCAACGCCGGCTCTGCAAGTAAGCAATTATTGTCGTCAGTAGGGGGGCTTAGTAGGTGGTGTCCTGCGGATGTTAGATCAGAACAGGCGCCACTGAACACAACCGAAGTGACTCGGCAGCAGTGCAGTGTCTCCTCCGGTGGGTTGCCTCTTGACGACTTGACATTGACTGTTCCCTGTGGATTGCCGGTGCCGGGGCTGCGGCTGGGCCGGCTGGGCTGTGGCTGTGGACGGGGTGTCGGAATGAGCGGCGTGGGTGCACTGCCTCTGAGGTGGTGCAGAGGTTGGGACAGCAAAAAAAAAAAAAAAAAAAAGTCACAGGAGAGAAAGGGCGATCACAGGATGCTTACAGAGTTGTCATTTACTTGATAATGCATTTTCGCCCGGAAAGTCAGTTGAAAATTGACCCGTTTCCTTCCTCTGTTACACATTTTGAACTTTAACTGGCAGCTAGCAGACTCGTAGATAGAATGGATAGCCGCTACTGTTCACTGTTCAGAGAGAGAGAGAGAGAGAGAGAGAGAGAGAGAGAGAGAGAGAGAGAGTTACTGAGTACGGTCAGGATTCAGTAATAAGACACTGGACTTTTTAAACGCAACCATGTGCAGATAAACCGTCAAAGTTTAAACCCTCAGAGCCATGCAAAAGATGACAAAGAAACTGTATTCCAATTTTTTTTTCTGATGATTTTTTTAGATTCATGAACCATATTCAAACAAAAGCAAAACACGCATTTTTCGTTTGTTTCAAAAACTATATTCAAACAAAGACAAGAATTACGTTTCTCTTTTCCGTTTTTTTTTTTTTCTTTTTTTTTTCTCATTTAACAATATTCAAACGGAAACAAAACTTGTGTTACTTACTTTCGTATGTGTAATACATAGGTTTGTGCAGAGATCTTCAGTACATCATTCTGCCGTGACGACTGGCTGTGAGATTGTCGTGACGAACGGGGATAGTCACGTTCTTTGCATTTTAGTCATGTGCAACTGGACAAAGTGTGTTCTATCCATGTAAACCTTCTCCCTGTTTATCCAGAATGGTTGCTGAATGTGGCAGAGATGCATCTGAGAGTGCACGTGTACGCACTCTAGTGCACACTTTGAATGTACGTGTGTGTGTGTGTGTGTGTGTGTGTGAGTGTGTGTGTGTGTGTGCGTGCATGTGTGTATGTGCGTGTGTGTGTGGTGTGTGTGTGTGTGTGTGTGTGCGTGCGTGAGTGCGTGCATGCTTCATTCTCTCTCTCTCTCTCTCTCTCTCTCTCTCTCTCTCTCTCTCTCTGTGTACGTACGAGGACTGTGGCAGCGGTAGGGGGGGGGGGGGGGAGGAGGATACACCACCCTCTCTACCTCCGACCTACAACCTCTCTCCACCCAACCCCCCACCCCCACCCGCCACCGCCTATCCCCAACTCTATGTCTGTTCTTACAGTACCCATCGCTATATTGTATGTTCCGTGCTGTTCCTGCTTACACTGTGATGAAGAACACTACATCCACCCACCACCCCCTCTCTCCCTCTCCAGTCCCCTCTCTCTCCTCATCACCCACTCCCCTTACAGCCTCCACACCCTCACCCTCAAAACTCAATATGCACACTGTCACACACACACACACACACAACACACACACACACACACACACACAAAGGTACGGAGAGAGAGAGGAGAGAGAGAGAGAGAGAGAGAGAGACCAGACAGAGACAGACAGACAGACAGACCTATTTTTTGTGTGGGAAGGAGTTGGACACGTTACAATTTGACTAAGAGTTAGACTTTGGGATTTCTTCAAATCGCAGTACATGGTTATCGTTCTAAGAGCACGCAGCGAAGCGGAATGAATTAATTAATTGATCAATCAATTAAGGGAAGGAAAAACGAGGCAAGGTTTTTGTTCTATGTCGTCCAGTTCTTAATGGCACAGTACATTCCGCTGATATATATATAATACAAGGTGCCCAGGTCAGTCTAGGTTTACATTGCTTATGGCACGTACGCATGAAAGAAAATGAAAAAAAGAAAAAAAACAGGAATCTGTCAGTATCTCTTTTAAAAGCTTTTTTTTTTTCCCCTTTTAAACCGCGTTTTCCGCGCGTTTTATTCTCAGTTCCTTGAATATTTTCTGTTCATCGAGGTGGGTGATAGCTAGCTATGCTCTTTATTGCAGTTGTGAAAAATGTTTGTCATGCATGTACCCCCTCAGGACAGGGCGTTGCCCAGATCGTTCCCTAATTCTTCTTACTCTCTCTCTCTCTCCTCTCTCTCGCCTATCTCCTCTCTCTGCTCGCTATCTGAGTTTGAATGCATGCGTCTCTCTCTCTCTCTCTTTCTCTCTCTTATCTCTGTCTCTATCTTGTCTCTGTCTATGTGGTCTGTTGTCTGTCTGCCTGACTGCTCTGTCATCTCTATATATATATATATATATCTCTGATTTATGATTGATATGCGCTCTCTCGCTCTCTTTCTCTAATATCTGCTCTCTCTCTCTTATTTCTGTCTCTCTCTGTCTGTCGGTCGTTGGGTCTGTCTGTCTGTTTGGCGGTCTGTCTGCCTACCTGTCTCTCTCTCTCTCACTCTCTCTCTCTCTCTCTCTCTCTGAGAAGTCTGTATGTCTATCTCTCTCTTTAACACACACACACACACACCACACACACACACACACACACACAACACAAGAGAGAAGGAGGAGCGGAGAAGGGAGGAGAGAGAGAGGACGGGAGGAGAGAGGAGAGGAGGGATTGGAGACGAGAGAGAGAGAGAGAGAGAGAGACTTGGATCGAATCTTTCAAGGTCTCTCAAACACCCTATTCAAACGTTGCCATGGTATATGTCGTTAGGGTCTCAGAAATGCCGCGCCACGAAACAAGTCCGACAATGCCTGAATAGAAGCTTTAGGACGCAGAAGAGAGGGGAGCATTGTCCGTACACTGAAAAGGGATAAAGGGGATCTGTGAGAAGTAGAGGAAACGGGGGGAGGGGTGGAGGGGGGGGGGGGGGAGGGGAGGGGGCGAAAAGTGGGAGGGGGGCGGGAGGGGGATTAGGAAGGAAAAGGACTGCGGAAAAAAAATCGTCGCCTTAATTAAACTTGACATTTCGATAAATGGCAGAGCTATGGTGAATGCCCACACAGAAGTATATTATACAGACATTGCACGCCACGTATTTGCTCACTTACACGACAGACCAGACAGACAGAACACACAAACAAACAACACACACACACACACACAACAACAACACACAGAGACCACCGCACGCACGCACCACGCACACACACTAAAGAAAACACAACCACTCACAAAACACACACACACACACAACACATACACCCACACACACACACACACACACAAACACACTAACAACTAAAAACACGAACACTGAATTAAACGCTTTGACATACTGTT
>JADBJO010009144.1:0-12500 GCA_016801955.1 Conus betulinus
AGTCCCTAGGTTGAATTATGTAAAATGAGAATTTTCCCACCACTCCGAGATAGTCCCTAAGACAGAGACCAAGACAGACAAACACAGAGACAAAGACCAAGAGAGACCGAAAGGACAGGGACAGAGAAAAAAAAAAGACAGACGGACGGACGACGGACGGACAGACACAGAAAGATAGAGAGAAAGAGACATACAGACAGAGACAGAGATAGAGACAGAGAAAAGACAGAGAGACACAGAGAGACTGAAAGAGATAGAGACAGACAGACAGAAGGAACCTCAAACTGACAGTGAAAAGGACAGAAACTGAGAGAGAGCGATGCAGACAGACAGACAGACACAACATCACAAGCATGGCCAATAACGTTAGGCGAAACAAACGATACAATATGGAGAAGAATTTTTTTTTTCCAAAATGAAAGAAACATTAATCATATGAATATTGGATCGTTTTGTTCCAAGAGTTAACCATCTCCCGACAAGAATACTCCAGAGACAGCCATCAAAAGGGCGTGGGGGGGGGGGGAGTGAGAGAGTGAGAGAGAGAGACAGAAGAGAGAGTGAGATAAAAGTGAGAGAGAGAGAAGAGAATGTCAGACAGAGAGAGAGTGTAAACGAGATAGAGAGTGAAAGAGAGAGGAGAGAGAGAGAGAGAGAAGAGAAGAGAGAGAGAGAGAGAGAGAGAGAAGAGAGACACGGGAAGAAACAGAGAGAGAGAGACAGTGAGTGAGAAAGAAAGATTAGAGAGAGAAGACAGAGAGAGAAAGTGATTGAATGAGAGAGTGAGAGAGTGAGACAGTCAGAACCGAGAAGGTGAGAGAGCTGAGAGTGAGAGAGAGAGAGAACGAAGAGAGAGAGACAGAGAGAGAGAGAGAGAGAGAGAGAAAGAGAGAGAGAGAGGAGAGAAAGCGAGAGAGAGAAAAGAAACAGAGAGAGAGATAAAGCGGGAGAGAAAGATTGAAAGAGAGAAGAGACACTCTTACTTATAAATCAATTTAGGAAATTGCAAACTCTCTTGCTTTAAAAGCTTTGTACAGGTAAATGCAGAGGTTTTTCACAGTTTTTTGCATTAACGGAGGATAACAATAGATTTAGATGAAAAGCATTTGCTATTCTGTAATATTTTGGAGCGATCAATTCTTTTCTTAATTTATCGTATAATGGACAGCATAAGACAAAATGAACTTCGTTTTCTTCAGTATCCTTACAAAATGGACACAATAGATCATTAGGTGTAGGATTCCTGTATCTATAGTAATGAACAGCAAGGTCTGATGCACCAAAACGAAACAATGACATTATATGTTTTAAGTGTCTCTCCATATCTAATTGTAAATATTTTGGAATACAGTGCATGTAATCGCAAAATCTTCTATACATTGAATACCGCTCACTATTTTCCACATGGTCTTGCCAGTTTTGCCATCTACAATCGATAAGCCGCTGCTTAAACAAACTAAAAAATTCATTTGCATCTCCAACACCTTGGTTTAACCATACATACCCAAAACCATTCTGAAACAGATATAATCTTACATTTGTTACCAGTTCCTTTTGCCTTTCTGGTCTAAATGTAGCAGCATTAAATACGCTTTCTTTGGTAGCCTGTGTTTCATCCATCTGTACTAACTTTAACCAGTAGGAAATACATCGAACAATAGAGTTAATAGTTATTGGGAATCTGCCTAATTCATTATACACAAGATCATTTGGTGTTCGCATATCAACAGAGACAAAAATTTCTTAAGGGCAAACAAGTGGATCTTTTCACAGTACTGTGTAGCTTTTTCCATCCCCCATATTTCAGAACCATATGCATTATTGGCTGTATCTGAGCATCAAAAAGTTTTAGAAAAACATCAACAGAATAATTATTGCACTGACGCAATCTCTGCATTATACTCAAAAGTGCCCTTTTTTGCCTTGCTAGCAATATCTACATGCCACAGTAAAACTTAATCTTGTTGAAAAATAAACTCCTAGATATTTATATGCATTAACTACAGGCATGTTATTGCCATCATATATCCATCTCTCTCTCACACCCAGATAACCACCTTTTCTGAAAACAACAATATTACTCTTCCATATTCACCTTTAAACAAAGTGAAGAGGATGCTCTCTGTAAACTATTTAACTGTGTTTGCAGACCAATAATAGTCTCGGAAGAAAACAACATCATCAGCCAATAAAAGGATAAACAATTCAAGCGAATCGGACAGAAAATTGACACCATGTCTGCCGTTATTGATTACCTCTATAGCCAGTTCATTTATAAATAACGAGAAAAGAATTGGACTGCATATATCTCCTTGCTTCACTCACTCCAGACGAGCAAGATAACTGGTTAGTAAAGGTAGCACCACATCTAATACGAGCCTTCACACTGGTGTACACACTTTTAATACAACGAAAAAGTTTTCCTCTGATTCCATTTTTCAGCAAAACAGGCCATAGTAAGTTTCTATTAATAGTATCAAAACATTTCTCAAAATCGATAAAGGCAACATAAAGTTTTCGATTATTACAAAATTGTTTTTGAACGCATGCCAGCAGTGTAAATAAATGGTCAATAGTAGAGTAACCAGCTTTAAACCCAGCCTGATATTCTCCAGTAATATTATTTTCTGTTACCCAGTCCTGTAAGCGACGGTTAATAATTATACCATATACTTTACTACTTGTATCACACAAACTTATACCACGATAATTTCCCGGATTATTGGCATTTTCCTTTTTCTTATAAAGGGGCAAAATAATCGATTCAGTCCAACCATCCGGGTAGAAACCTTTCTTAAAAAGAACATTGAAAAATTTCACAAAGAAAGGGACAACCATTGCACTCGCACTTTTTAATATTTCGCTAATAATACCGTCGGGTCCCGCAGCAGCTTTTTTGGGTTTAAGTTTTCTTAATGCAAGAACAACTTCATCTTCAGAAATTGGTCTATTATTAAAGGAATCATCATCATCGTCATCTAAACCATTATCTAATTCCTCATTTCCGGATGAGCAACATCAACTTTTTCCAGCAACGTTTTAAAATGTTTAAACCAATCATCTACCGTAATCTGGTTTCTAACATTTTTCTTTTTTGGACTAATTTGATGGATAGTTTCCCAGAAATCTTTTTGACTGTTTATAGAGATTATCAATTTTTCAATCACTATACGATTATGCATTTTTTTCTTCTTAAAGAATAATAGATTCTTATATTCCCTTCTGGCCAGACAGAGAAAGCATATCTATTGCTTTCTTGCTGAGAACGACGTGATGTCTTTACTTTTAAAGAACGACGCAATTTCTTTAACATTTTTCGCATCTCTTTCCTTTTATTTCGACATTCCGTATCATACCAGTCTTGGTGGTCTCTCTTTCTCCCACTCACACATACTCTTTTTTTCATGCACGCAGCCATCTCTTTCACACATGTATTAAATTTTTCCAGAGCTACATTGATATCAATATCAACAGACTGAATAGCATCGTCTAACATCATATGTGTACGTTCACTATTTGCTACATCATTAAACTGTTGAATACAATCAGGATTCCAAACGAATTTTTCGATGAACACATTCTTATCTTTAGGCAGAATTTCTATACTGTTTTCTTTTGGAAAAGGAAGTAACAATGTTACAGGCATATGATTCGTTTCCGTACAGTCTAAAACTTTTAATTCACAAGTTTCACACACATAAGCAAGAAGATCACTAGATATCAAAAAATAATCTATGACACTGCATCCAAAATCACAAATGTACGTGCAGCGTCCTTCATGGTCGCCATAACACATACCATTCATAATGCACAAGTTTAACGCAGTACACATTTTTAGCAAAGACTTACCAAATCCATTCAAAACAGAATCTTGTGAATTTCTTGTAATATTCGCAAAATCTCTTTGCGAATGTGGACAATAAAGATCTTTTTCAACAGATACGGGCTGCGAAATGTTTGAAGTACGACCATTAAGATCACCAGAAAGAAGCACAAAATAATCATTATCTACAAGGGCATTATCAAATAAACAGTTTTTCCAGTAAAGCATTCCATCCCCATCCACACCAAGATAGTTATAATATCGAGAACCCTCGGGTGGTACGTACGCACAGGCATACAACACATCCTTTTCCACGCCAAACAAGTCCTTGTTAATGACGAACAACAAAAAGTTTCCAACACTTACTTTGATCTGTTTCACAAAAGACATAAACTCATTTTTTTGATGAGACAAACGACACCCCCGAAGGCCTCCCAGCATTTGATAACTTCTTAGCTGGTTGACAAAAAGCCTTATACCCTGTAAAGATATCCGGATCAATACTATCAACAAAAGTTTCGACCAAGCAAACAAAATGAAAAGATGACACAAAAGAAACAAAATCGGTATCAAAGATTTTTGACATCAAACCATTCACATTCCAGTGCATGATAAAAAACCCTTCTGGTGATTTCCTTGATATGCAGAATAATCATTACTCGAAACAGAATTGTCAACGGAATTCACAGACAAAGTTCCATCATCGCTATCATCTGATGAAATCGGTGCCCCAAATAATGATTCACTGAATTCAGTATAAACATGATCTAATTCGACACCACTCGCACCACCCCCATAAACTTCCCGCGACTCATTCTCCAATTGGCGAGAACACACCTCATCACTACCATTGAGATTTCAACACACAACCATTGGTATGGTAAAACACATCATTATTACGCGGAACCATGTCAGTGTCACACACAATAGCGACAGTACTAAAGTAGTTCGGACACCAACTATCATTTGCTGAAGCTATGCCATTATCACACGCACGCAGAACAACATCACTGCAGGGGGGTTCAAAGACGAATCATTATAAACTGGAACCACGTTAGTGTCACATACAGCAACAAGATCACTAGAGTTCAGAGGCCAATCATTACTAGCTGAATGCACATCAGTATTACACATAGTATAACATTGCTACTAGAATTGAAGCACGAATCGTTATAATCTAAACCCATGATAGTATCACGCATAGTGGAAATGTTGCCGCAGGGACACGAACGCCATTCATTTTCATCTGGAAAACTGTCAGTATCACACATAGTAACAAGAGCACTACATGGCTTTGAATACAAATCATAACCTGAAATATCAGCATCCCATTCAGTAGCAGTAATATCGTTGAGGTTCGAACACCGATCAGTATAATCTGCCGCCATATCAGTATTACACACAGTAAAAATGTCGGAATCGGGGTTCGAACACCAGTCGTAATAACCCTGACACCATATCCGTATCGTTCACTGTAACAACATCACTGAAAGGATTTGTAAATAGATCATCATTATAATCTGAAACCATGTCAGTATTAAAGCTAGTAATATAATCTCCAAAGGAGTTCGAACACAAATCTTTACAACCTATGACTTTGTGCGTACCACGCATTGCAGCATCACCACTACAGGGGTTCGAACACGAATCATTTTTTACCTCTGACCTTGCGAGCACCACACACAGTTAAAGCAACATTACAAGGATTCGAACACGAGTCGTTCTTACCTGTGAGCCCACGGGCACCACACACAATTACATCACCATCGCAGGGGCTCGAGCACGAATCATTATCACCTGTGATCCCATGTGCACAACACACATCAACACCACCATTGCAGGGGCTCAAACTAGAATCATTATCACCTGCGATCCTGCGCGTTCCACACATAAGAACATCACAACTGCAGGGGCTCAGGCAAGAATCGCTATCACCTGTAACTCTGGCGGGCACCACACATAGCAACATCACAGTTGCATGGGTTCAAAAGGAATCACTACCACCTGTGACCCCGTGTGTACCGCACACAATAACATCATCATTGCATGGGTTCGAACAAGGATCACTATTACGTGCAGCCTTGTGTGTGTTCCACACACAAGAACATAACCATTGCAGGGGTTTAAACAAAAATCATCATTAACTGTGACCATGTGAGTACAACACACAATATGGTTCAAACACAAATCATTTTTACCTTTGACCATCTGAGTACCACACTGACATAAAGTTTGATACAGTTCATGAATGGGGGGCCGCGCACCGCTAATCCGCCGCTTCCCCCCAAACTCTCCCATCAGCAGAAAGAAAGAACTTCTTCCCATCCACAAGCAGATGATCATGTACCATAGCCACTCTCTGTCCATCATTTCTCTTAGTTTTCATAATCACTGACAGTTTTCTTCCGAATTTCCCTTACCCCTCTGGAGAAATCTTCACCGACAAAAATATTGCTTCCCTTGAGTTTCTGCTTTGCTTTGAGAATGTTATTTTGTCTTTATAAAAAGTACATCTCGCAATCACAGGGGAGTTGGTTTTTCCACTTACCCGATGAACCCGATCAAATTCAACATCACTCACCAAGTCAAGTTTGTCAGTACACAGTTCTTTCAATGTCATCTCTAAATCCTGATTTGTTTCATTTTGCCGTTTGTCAATACCATAGAAAAGGAGATTTTTTTCTTCTTGATCTGCCCTCCAAGTCGTCAGCGTGTTTCTCTACATTTTTTCACCGCTCCTTCAATGTTTTAATGTCCGCTCGCTCAATGTTTTATTTTCGTTTTGCAAAGTACTGATTTGATCTTTCAGTTGCACCACCTCCTCCTGTAACTCTTCCACCTTGCCCTTAACCCGTTTCATGTCTTCTTTCACCTCATCCAGCTTCCTGTTCATCGAACTGTCCATTGCATCCAACTTGGCCATCACATCAGCAAGAGACAGTTCGTCGGTAAGACACAGCCTGGATTGCCGTGTGTTTACTTTACTTTGATTCTTGTCAGTGGCAGTAGGGGGCGGACCAGGATTCAGCTCGACATCACCAGCTCGGCTCGGATCAGCAGCAAACTTCCCCAAAACAGGTAAGACAGAGAGCAAACCCCAGAAAAACACCGCTTGCTCGATTCCGCAAAAAAACACTGTTCTAATCATCATCGCTTTATAACGCAAGGCTCTTTTCCTCATGAAGGCAATGTAGGTCCATAGAAAATGAACCACATACCCGCCGAAAATCATTTGCGCAAGCAGGCATGACAGCACGCACGACAACTACTCCCCTCATGAAGGGGTGCTAGCAAGTACAACCACAAAAGCAACCTAAGGATACACACAGACATAACCAAATATATGTTCATAAACTATTCTAAAAATAACATAGAAGACCGCAGTTTGAACGCTTTTTAAAAAGATAAATCGACAAATTTCTGACTGTTTGTTCACAAGTGCACGCCAAAAGAAGTGCTAATCTGAAGTGATTTGGGACTTTATAATACTTCAAAGGTATATACTGAGCTCTTAATTTTCGCAGGAAAGGACAACATAGCACAAAATGAACTTCACTTCCTATCTCCTCTCTGCAGAGTTGGCATAATAAATCTGCATGCTATGGGGTCGGTGACGATACAGTGCACTGCAATTTCAGAAATACCGAGTCTGAATCTGGAAGTTACTTTTTTAAATGCCTATCCAGATTCAACAATAAATAGGTTTTAACATTAGGCGGTGTGTGAAAAGATCTATACACGTTAAATCTTTCGCTCTTACTCACATGATAATTCCATTTTTGCCTGCGTGCAATCAATCGATCTCTAAAAATCCGAAGAAAATCATCAATTGCATCAACACCTTGCTTCAGCCAGGCATAACCAAACCCATGCATATACAATTTACAACGAACATTTGAGGCCCAGTTTCTTTTTGTCACGTTCGTCCAAATCATACAACATACGATATGCCTTATATGGTAAATCTATGCTCATCCATTCTGGTTATTTTTAACCAAAACTTGATACATTTTAAAGCAGAATTTATGCATATAGGATATCTGTTCGTTTCTCCATATATAAGAGCGCGAGCGAGAGAGAGAGAGAGACAGAGAGAGAGACAGACAGGCAGGGACAAACAGAGCTAGAGACAGACAGAAACAGAGACAGAGACAGAGAGGGGGCAAAGGGGGGGGGTATGGAGGGATGAGACGGAACTGAGAAAGGCAAAAAAAAAAAAAAAACAGAAAAAAAAAGAACTCGTCAGATTAATCAAGAAAGCCTATGTAAGATAAACGCAGACATAAACACGCAGGGACAGATACACCGACATGGGAAGAGAAGGAAGGGAGGTAATCATAGAGAGGGACAGAAGTGAACAGTGAGATCATGACTTCAAAAGATCGGTCCACTCACACAGAGAGGATAACAAACCATGGAGAGCAAAGAGGAGCAACAGAGAGAGACACACACAAACGGAAACAAACACAGAGAATATCAGCGAGTCAAATCATCAAACAAAGCGCGCGCGTGCATGCATGTGCAGACATGATCACTCTAACACACACACACACACACACACACACCACACACACACACACACACACACACACACACACACACACATACACATTCGGACATGCGCGCTCGCGCATGCATGCACGCACGCACGCACGCACACACACACACACACACACACACACACACACACACATACACACACTCACTCACATACACACACACACACACACACATACACATTCGGACATGCGCGCTCGCCCATGCATGTACGCAAGCACGCACGTACGCACGCGCGCGCACACACACACACACACACACACACACACACACACACACACACACACACGCACACACACACACACACACACACACACATCCCGCGCATGCACACTCACACACGCATACACAACCATGCCCGCGAACACACGCTCGCGCGCGCACACACACGCAAACACACACACATACACACAGACGCGCGCGCACTACACACACACACACACACACACACACACACACACACACACACACACACACACACACACACACAATGCCGCCACTACCACTAGACAACATAGGACACGCAGGCACAAGCACACATTCAGAGAGACAGACAGAGAGACAGACAGACAGACAGACAGACAGACAGACAGAGTCACACGCGGAGATTTAAAAGATTTAGCTGCAAACCTCGTTCACTGTTCAATTTTCTTTCACTGGAGCAGTTTTTTAAAATACCTGGCTCTTCGTAAGTTTGATTTTGCTCGTGAGAAAATCCAATTTTCGCTTTCAATCAAATTTGGAAAGTCAAGTCCATTAATCTCCCTGAGTCTGTCTGTCAGTCTGTCTGTCAGTCTCTCTTCTTCTCCACCTCCTCCTCCTCTCTCTCTCTCTCTCTCTCTCTCTCTCTCTCTCTCTCCTCTCTCTCTCTCTCTCTCTGTCTCTCTCTCTCTCATCAGTCCCACTTCTGCTTATTAACATATTTACCCCATGTTTGTATTCATTACAGCTTGTAATATACACGGTAAGTCTTTGTTGTTATCTGTATGTTTTGTTGCTCAGGTTATATATTTGATCATCTAATTCTTCTTATATACTTATCTGGAGTCTGGGTGAAAACAAACCATTTGTTAATTATGCTTATGTCATTACTCTAATTAGATAAGATCCCTCCCCCCCTCTTCTAGGTCACACACACACACACACACACACACACACACACACACACACACACACACACACACACACTCGAAAAGCAGACTGACAGACAGACCGACAAGGAGTGAAAGCGCACGTGCGCCTAACCTGTTAACGACGTGAAACGGGAAGCGCGTGGGGAAGAGAGAGAGAGAGAGAGGAGGGGAGGTCGAAGGGGAGTATGTGGTGACCTTCACCTTGAAGGGTGAAAAACGTGCTCTGCGCCTCGTGGATGAGTGTCCACGCTAATGGGAGGGGGCGAAGGCGGAAGAGGGCGGCAGGGGTGGGGGTGGGGGAGGGGGTAGTAGGAGGGGGCGAAGGCGGAAGAGGGGCGGCAGGGGTGGGGGTGGTGGGGAGGGGGTAGTAGGAGGGGGCGAAGGCGGAAGAGGGCGGCAGGGGGGAGGGTGGGGGAGGGGTAGTAGGAGGGGGCAGAAGGCCTTTAGAGGGAAGGGAGAGGAGAGGTAACTGAGAACAAAGAAAAGGGGGGGGGGGGGGGTGGGGGGGTGGGGGGTGGGAACGGACATCTACAGGCGGACTATCAAAAGTGTGTCACTGACGCAGACAGAACGACAGACGAA
This sequence comes from Conus betulinus, assembly GCA_016801955.1. Lineage (NCBI taxonomy): Eukaryota > Metazoa > Mollusca > Gastropoda > Neogastropoda > Conidae > Conus > Conus betulinus. The sequence continues at coordinate 10,096 of JADBJO010009144.1, forward strand.
AAGCCCTGTTAAGAGAGAGAGAGAGAGAGAGAGAGAGAGAGAGAGAGAGAGAGACAGAGAGAGAGAGAGAGAGAGAGAGGGGAGGGAGGGGGGGGGAGGGAGAGAGAGAGAGAGTCGGTCGGACAGAGAGACGGACAGATAGACAAAGACCCACACGGACAGATACAAGTAGAGAGAGACTGTGACCTTACACCGAAAGACTGTGATAAACGCGACAAGGAATCAGAGGACTGCCAGAACAGCGACGAAAGGTGGGAAGAGAGAGGGAGAGAGAGAGAGAGAGGGGGGGAGAGAGAGAGAGAGAGAGAGAGAGAGAGAGAGAGAGAGAGAGAGAGAGGGGGGGTGGGGAGGGGGAGGGAGACAGACAGACAGACAGACAGACACACTGACACAGAGAAATGTTACATAAGACTCACACGGAACACGCGAGTACACACACACACACACACACCACACACACACACGAACGCCAGCACACTTGTATATTACACAAGCATAGTCACTACAAAACAGAGGCCGGATGGAGTGAGAGACAGGCAGACAGAGAGGAGAAAGAGACAGACAGACAGAGACAGACAGACAGACAGACGCAGACAGAGACAGAGAGAGAGACAGAGCGAGACAAAGAGAGAAAGGAAGAAAGAAAGAGAAAGAAAGAGAGACAGACAGACAGAGAGAGAGAGAGAGAGAGAGAGAGAGAGAGAGACAGAGAAAGAGACAGAGAGACAGGGACAGAGACAGAGACAGAAAGAGAGAAAGAAAGAGACAAACTGACAGACAGTGAGAGAAAAAGAGATAGAGAGGACATACATACATACATACATACATACACATACATACATACATACATGCATGCATACATGCACACATACATTCAGACAAACAGAGGCAGACAGACAGACAGACAGACAGACGGAGTCAGACAGACGGACAAACAGACAAAACGTGGTGAAAAAAATGCGCGACTGGGACTGGATCGAGCGTAAAAAAAAAAAAAAAAAAAGAATGAGAATGACACCAAGACAAGACAGACAGGGATGAGAAGCAATGTTGACACGACGCCTTTTGGGCATGACGCTACGAATCAGCCAATCTTCCTCTCAGACATAACCACCTCTCATTCTTCCTAACGTGAAAGAACAAATGAAAGATAAGATTTCAATACGGGTGTGACTGAGGGAGGAAAATGGAGCAACATTTGGAAAGAGAGGGGTAGCTTTTTGTTGTTGTTGTTGTTGTTGTTGTTGTTGTTCACGTCACGTCACGTCTTTGTTCTACGTGTATTTGTGAATGACGTAAGCCTCTTCTCATTTCTCTGTGCCCTTCATTGACGAACAGGACAAGCAAAGCTAAGCGGCTATATGTTCTTCTTGTCACTGTCCTAAATGTTATTTGTTTTCACTTGAAGAAGACCCAAGAAGTCGCACTGCATTGTGTCTAGTCCTGTACTCTGTTTGTCTGTGCTCTTGGCGGTAACTACCCCCCTCTCTCCTTCCAAATTTTGAAAGATAGATTGTTTTTGGGTTTAAAAAAAAAAAAAAAAGAAAGAAAGAAAGAAGACCAAAAGAAAAAACAATCAAATTAACATTGATCAACATTTGAACTGGCAGTTTCAGGTATATTCTTTTTGTTGATCACTTTCGCATTAAAAACAAAAAACCGCAAAAAGAAACCTTCACAAATAGCATTGCTATGCAGAGAATGAGTTGTATGTAGCATTGCTGACTAAGATCGAAGAAATACCCAGACATTTAACGTGAACACGGAACTATCAACCGCACGGAATAGCAACAACGAAAACATGATTATGAAAACCGTTGATTGGTAGATATCATGTCTGGCTGATTATTTTTTTTTTTTTTTTTTTTTGTGTTGTTTGTTTTTTTTTTGTTTGTTTTGTTTGTTTTGTTTTGTTTTGTTTTGTTTTGTTCTGATCCCATTTAAAAGACTGCAAAATTAAACAAAAGCAAGTCAAGCGCCGTCCATTTTGGAGGTAAAAAAAAAACTAAAAAAAAGAAAGAAAACTGATGAGAATACATCACATATCTAAACCCTCTGCAATTATTTTCCCCCCCAACCCACGGTCTGTTTTTTGTCGTGTGACACTCAACCAGGAAGAAACGTCAAAGTGTCGAGTTCTCACTCGGTTTCATCCGCATTGGATACAGAGGCAACACGTGTGAATGTTTGTCTCCCGTTCGTCATGGATACATTCCTCTGACGCTTTCTCTTGGAGGTCCAAAACACGTCGCCAATACCCTGCGGGATTTTCTATTCCATTTGCGTGGCGCGTGATCATGTTTTGTCTGTCGGCCTCGTCTGTCTGTCTGTCTGTCTGTCTCTCTCTCTCTCTCTCTCTCTCTCTCTCTCTCTCTCTCTCTCTCTCTCTGTGTGTGTGTGTGTGT
>JADBJO010009144.1:17500-20000 GCA_016801955.1 Conus betulinus
CCGCCCCTACCCTCCCCCTCCCCCCTACCCTCCCTGCTCCCTCCCCCCTCTCCCCCCCGCCCTATAATAACTTTCTCCTCCGGGCGAGGTTTGTCTCCCCCGTTTCCTCCCCCCCCCCCCCCCCCCCCGTCTCTCCCTCTCTCTTTCAGTTCACCCCCCCCCCTTCCCCCCCCCCCCTTCCTTTTACTTTGTTCCCTACTTCTTTTGCCCCCTTCCGTTCTCCTCGTGGCTCTCTCCACCATCTCCCTCTCTCTCTCTCCTCTCTCTCTCTCTCTCCTCTCTGCCTCAAGATGTTTTTTTTTCGTTGAGGTGAATGAACTGTTGGAAGTTCAATATCATCAGACACCGCAGAGAAAGAAAATTGACCCTGTCAGATTCCATCGAAAGACATACTGAGAGGTGATAGTAGTGCCAATCGAATTTAAATAGAACAGTTTTGGTGTGTGTGTGTGTGTGTGTGTGTGTGTGTGTGTGTGTGAATTATGTGTATGTGCGTGTGCGTGCGCGCGCGCGCGCGTGTGTGTACGTGCATGCATGGATGCGTGCATGTGTACGTGTGTGTGTGCGTGTGTGTGTGTGTGTGTGTTGTGTTGTGTTGTGTTGTGTTGTGTTGCGTGTGTGCGTGCGTGCGTGCGTGCGTGTGTGTGTGTGTGTTTGTTTGTGTGTGTGTGTGCGCACGCGCGCGTGCGTGCGTGCGTGTGTGTGTGTGTGTGTGTGTGTGTGTGTGTGTGTGTGTGTGTGTGTGTGTGTGTGCGTGTGTAACTGCTCTCCTCTGTGTGTGTGTGTGTGTGTGTGTGTGTGTGTGTGTGTGTGTGTGTGTGTGTGTGTGTGTGTGTGTGTGTGCGTGCGAGCTCTCCTCTGTGTGTGTGTGTGTGTGTGTGTGTTGTGTGTGTGTGTGTGTGTGTGTGTGTGTGTGTGTATGTGTGTGTGTGTGTGTGGTGCGCGCGTGGGTGCGTGCGTATGAATGTGTGTGTGCGTGCATGTGTGTGTGTGTTGTGTGTGTGTGTGTGTGTTGTGTGTGTGTGTGTGTGTGTGTGTGTGTGTGTGTGTGTGTGTGTGTGTGCGTGTGTTGCAGTGTACAGGTATGACGCTCTCTGGCATTGTGAACAGTTGGTTTAGAAGAAAAAAAAATGCGTTCAGACGTACGATTTAATGGTGATGGGGAGTTTGGTCCTCTGTCCCCCTGTCATTTTTCCTCCCCTCTTCCCTCTTGGCTGTCGTTATCTACTCATTCATTTATTCATCTGTTTTCTGCTTCACTATTCATTCATTTCATTCATCTGTTTTTTTTTTTTTTTTTTACTTCTGCTCTCAATCAGTCGTTCATCGTATTCATGTATTCAGTAGATCATGTATCCCGAACTACGTCTTTTTTTTTTTTTTCAAACAGATTTTTTTTTCTAATTTATCTGCCAGTCAATGTAATGAAAATTCAAGAGCACGATATAAGCTTGTTGTTGCTCTTTCAGTAGACCTGATTCCACGCTGATATTTTGAATCTGTTCAAACCAAGTGGTCGTCGTAGTAGTCAGCGACAGAGCTCAGAGAAGGAAGAAGTAACTCTTGCCCTTCGCCCTGTTTCACGGGTGCGTCTTGAAGGCATTTCTCGCATCCTGTTGACCCGACTGACTGACCTGACCCCTCTATTTGCCTACTGTTGACGGGCTTGGCTGTCTTCCCCAGTAATAAGTTGTCAGACTGTCCCTTCTGCAGCGCGTACACGGTGGTTGGCTCGTGCGAGAGAGAGAGAGAGAGAGAGAGAGAGATAGAGAGAGAGAGAGAGAGAGAGAGAGAGAGAGAGAGAGAGACAAAGAGAGAGAGAGACAGAGAGAGTGAAGGCTGCATTCAGCAGTGGGGCCGCCCGCGGTGAACGGCAGACAACAAGCGGCTGGTGGTATACGTGGTTCCCCGAGAGGGCGGCCCGGACTACTGAACGATTCTCTCGTGGTGTGTGCACGACTGAGGTGCCCGGAAGTGATTCATGACCTGCGCCAGTGAACGGGATCCTGATAAATTGAGGTTAGTATTATGCTAATCCTCTGCCCGCTGCATGCTTATGCTGGTCTTAGCTTTAAGAGTAGACACTATGGATTGAGATTCTCTTCGAAACTGAGAGAGTCGGGAGACCCCTACACAAATATGGGTACATCATTGTGTATCACACACACACACACACACACACACACACACACGCACACACACACACACACACCACACACACACATGCGCGCGCGCGCACGCACGCTCACACACAACACAAACACACACACGCACACACGCACGCATACACATGCAAAAACGCATGCACACGTGCGCGCTCGCACGCACACACACACACACACACACACACACACACACACACACACACACACACACATGCGCGTGCGCGTGCACACACACGCGCGCACGGGCACGCTTACATGCATACACACACAAAATCATGCAAGCACACACACACACACACACACACACACACACACAACACACACATCTCTCTCTC
>JADBJO010009144.1:22500-25000 GCA_016801955.1 Conus betulinus
CTCTTCAGCAATGTACCCGAGGTGTGTAGGTGCCGCTCTGGGTGCGTGAGGGTGTGTTCGCAATGTCTCTTCAGCAATGTACCCGAGGGTGTGTCAGCAAGGTGCCGCTCAGGGGTGCATGAGGGTGTTCGTCTCTTCAGCAATGTACCCGAGGTGTGCAGGTGCCGCTCTGGGTGCGTGAGGGTGTTCGTCTCTTCAGCAATGTACCCGAGCAATGCCGCCGAGGTGTGCAGGGTGGTGCCGCAATCTACCCGAGGTGTGCGTGAGGGTGTGAGGGTGTCGTCTTCAGCAATGTACCCGAGGTGTGCAGGTGCCGCTCTGGGTGCGTGAGGGTGTTCGTCTCTTCAGCAATGTACCCGAGGTGTGCAGGTGCCGCTCTGGGTGCGTGAGGGTGTTCGTCTCTTCAGCAATGTACCCGAGGTGTGCAGGTGCCGCTCTCTGGGTGCGTGAGGGTGTTCGTCTCTTCAGCAATGTACCCGAGGTGTGCAGGTGCCGCTCTGGGTGCATGCTCTGGGGTGTTCGTCTCTTCAGCAATGTATCCGAGGTGTGCAGGTGCCGCCGCTCTGGGTGCGTGAGGGTGTTCGTCTCTTCAGGTGCCCGATGTCCCTCAGCCTGTCAGAGGCAGTGAGCATTCTAGGGGATGCTGCTGTCCACACAGTCCGGTGAGCCAGGGTGTCCAGAACCTGTTCTTGGTCGCTGAACTACTCATCGACTTCCGTCCCAGAGACCCTGCAACCCAGCCAGACAGACGTGTTCGTTTCGTTCGTCCGTCCAGTTGACGAGGACCACTTCAGTCATCTGGGGATTGTGGAGTGTGTGTGTGTGTGTGTGTGTGTGTGTGTGTGTGTGTGTGTGTGTGTGTGTGTGTGTGTGTGTGTGTGTGTGTGTGTGTGTGTGTGTGTGTGTGTGTGTGTGTGTGTTGGGGGGGGGGGGGGGTGAGACGATTTGTGGATACGCAGGTGGCTGATGCGTGCACGAGACGTGCGGTGAGAGATCTGGGAGTCCTGCTCTTGATCGCTGGCTGGACAGTGTACTATTGGTGTTCAGACAGCTCTGAGTCTCTTTGGTGCCCATCTCTTCGGCCACGAGATCTCTGGAGTTGGAGGAGACAGTGGACAGGCCTTGGGATCTCTGGTTAGGGGTCTCTTGGGGGGGGGGGGGGGGGGGGGGGGGGGGCGTCCATCGCTTCAGCCAGGAGATCTCTGCACCTGTCAGAAATATTGACAGTCTGTGTATCTCTGACTAGTGGTCGCTGGTGGTTGGGGGGGGGGGGGGGGGGGGGGGGGGGGGGAGTCCGTCTCTTCAGCCACGAGATCTCTGTTCCTGACATACTACTGGACAGGCTTTGGGATCTCTGTTTAGATAGGTATCTCTGGGATGTCTGTCTCTTCGGCCACGGGGTCTCTTGTGCCTGACAGAGATACTGGACTGGCCGTGCCATCTCTCACTAGCTAGGGGTCTATGGACGGTCAATCTTCTTGACCATGGGATCTCTTGTGCCTGACAGATACTGGACTGGCCGTGCCATCTCTCACTAGCTAGGGGGTCTGGGGGGGGGGGGGGGGGGGGGGGGGAGTCAGTCAGTCTTTGACCACGAGATCTCTGTGCCTGGTGGAGACACTGGACAGTCTATCGCTGTAGTCAGACAGTTCCTGGTTCTCGGGGTCCGTTTCTTCGGCCTCCTGAGATTCTTTTCACCTGACAGAACTACTGGACAGACTATGGCTGGTGCACAGCGCGAGTTCTGTTCTGGGAGATCTTAGATGTCCATCTCATCGGCGACGATATCCAAGACCTTGACAATCTATGCATGAAGTCCAACGACAATCCCGCCAGGTGTCCGTGGAGTCCATGTCTTTGACTACAAGATTCTCGTTTCGTCTCGTTTCTGGCACCACACTTGACAATGTACCGGAGGTGTACATATAGAGTTCGGAGTCTTTGAGGTGGCCATCCGTTCGAATCCGGTCTCTCGGCCCGTCTAAAACACCGGACGCTTTGTGAAGGGAGAGAAACAACTCGAATAACTGCAATATACACCAACATTGAAAGGCTAGGAGCTTCGGTTATATGTTTTGGTTTGAGCATGCTCAGTCGCATTCTCTCTCTGTATACCATGTATATACACGACCTCTCATGCAAAACGTCATCTTTGTAATGCGTCAGACATGTACGTCAATTTCTCTGCTGCTGGACCTCCTGTGTGCGTGCGCACACCCGTTTCCGTACACTGACTGTGAACATATTCTGTCTGCCATTGACGTAGGTCTCTTTGGCGATGGGAAGATAACGCCAAATCTGACGCAGTTCTGTCTGTGCGTCTCTCTCCTCTCTTTCTCTCCCCAGCAAGTTCACACTCTTTTTCGCCCTCTCTCTCTCTCTCTCTCTCTCTCTCTCTCTCTCTCTCTCTCTCAAGTAGACAAAAACCCGCCGTTTTTCAGTTTTACAATTAAAATGGAAAGCATCAGTGCGAGTGAAATCTGTCAACGAATGGCCACTC
>JADBJO010009144.1:30000-32500 GCA_016801955.1 Conus betulinus
CGCGACGTCCCCATTCTGATATGTCACATATTACAACACACATGCACATCTCCAATACCACATAACCCACTCTATAACTCCACCATACCACATATTCTATTCTGTAACTCTCCCATACCACATATCCTCTTCTGTAACACCCCCATACCACATATCCCACTCTGTAACTCCCCGAGATATCTATATCCCACTCTGTAACTCCCCACACTGTATCACACTCTGTACACCCCCTATACCACATATCCCATTCTGTTAACTCCCCCATGCTATATATTCCATTCTGTAACTCCCCGATACCATATCTCATTCTGTGACTCACCCATACTATATATCTCATTCTGCAACTCCCCCCTACTATATATCTCATTCTGTAACTCCCCAAATACTATATATCCCATTCTGTAACTCCCCCATACTATATGTCTCATTCTGTAACTCCCCAATACTATATATATTCCATTCTGTAACTCCCCCATACTATATATCCCAAACTGTAACTCCCCCTATATACTATATCTCTCATTCTGAAACTCCCCCAAACCACATTTCCCATTTTGCAACTCCCCCACACCACACATCCCATTTGTAACACACCAATACTATATATCCCATTCTGTAACTCCCACATACCACATATCCCATTCTGTAACTCCCCAATACCACACAACCCATTCTGTAACTCCCCCATACCACACACAGCCCCATTCTGCAACTCCCCCATACCACAAGTTCCATTCTGTAACTCCCCCATACCACATATCCCATTCTGTAACTCTCCCATACCACACATCTCATTCTGTAACTCTCCCATACCACACATCCCATTCTGTAACTCCCCCATACCACACATCCCGTTCTTCAACTCTCCCATACCACACATCCCATTCTTTAACACTCTCCAGACTACACATCCCATTCTGTAACTCCCCCATACCATATATCCCATTCTGTAACTCCCCCATACCACACATCCCATTCTGTAACTCCCCCATGCCACATATGCCATTCTGTAACTCCCCATACCACACATCCCATTCTGTAACTCCCCCATGCCACATATTCCATTCTGTAACTCCCCGATACCACACATCATTCTGTAACTCCCCCATACTATACATCCCATTCTGTAACTCCCCCATACTACATATCCCATTCTGTAACTCCCCAAATACTACATATCCCATTCTGTAACTCCTCCCACACATACTATCTGTAACATTCTGTACACACATCCCATCTGTCCCCCATGCCATATGTCCATTCTGTAACTCCCCCATACTACATATCCCATTCTGTAACCCCTATATACTACATCTCTCATTCTGTAACTCCCCCCATAACCACACATCCCATTTCTGTAACTCCCCCCACCACACATCCCATTCTGTAACTCCCCCATACCACATATCCCCATTCTGTAACTCCCCCATACCACATATCCCATTCTGTAACTCCCCATACCCACAACCCATTCTGTAACTCCCCCATACCACACAGCCCATTCTGCAACTCCCCCATACCACAAGTTCCATTCTGTAACTCCCCATACCACATATCCCATTCTGTAACTCCTCCCCCATACCACCACACATCTCATTCTGTAAACTCCCCCATACCACACATCCCATTCTGTAACTCCCCCATACCACACATCCCGTTCTTCAACTCTCCCATATACACACATCCCCCATTCTGTAACACTCCCAGACACACATCCCATTCTGTAACTCCCCCATACCATATATCCCATTCTGTAAACTCCCCCCCAACCACACACATCCCATTCTGTAACTCCCCCATACCACATATGCCATTTTGTAAACTCCCCCATACCACACATCCCATTCTGTAACTCCCCCATGCCACAATTCCATTCTGTAACTCCCCCCATACCACACATCCCATTCTGTAACTCCCCCATACCACACATCCCATTCTGTAACTCCCCCCATACCACACATCCCATTCTGTAACTCCCCCATACCACACATCCCATTCTGTGACTCCCCATACCACACATCCCATTCTGTAACTCCCCCATACCACACATCCCATTCTGTAACTCCCCATGCCACATGTCCCATTCTGTAACTCCCCCATACCACATATTCCATTCTGTAAACTCCCCCATGCCACATGTTCCATTCTGTAACTCCCCTATACCACACATCCCATTCTGTAACTCCACCCATACCACACATCCCATTCTGTAACTCCCCCATACCACATATTCCATTTTGTAACTCCCCCATACCACACAACCCATTCTGTAACTCCCCCATACCACATGTCCCATTCTGTAACTCCCCCATACCACACAACCCATTCTGTAAACTCCTCCAACCACACAACCCATTCTGTAACTCCCCTATACCACACACCCCATTCTGTAACTCCCCATACCACACATCCCATTCTGTAAACTCCCCCATACACACATCCCATTTTGTAACTCCCCCATAACACACCCCATACCACACATACCCATTCTTCTGTAACT
>JADBJO010009144.1:35000-37500 GCA_016801955.1 Conus betulinus
ATATCGTCTTTTCACAAACAGAAGAAAATGTCGTCTTTTCACAAAGAGAAGAAAAATATCGTCTTTTCACAAAAGAAGAAAGTATTGTCTTTTCACAAAAAGAAGATATCGTCTTTTCACAAAAAAAGAAAATATCTTTTCACAAAAAGAAAATAATATCGTCTTTTCACAAAAAGGAGAAAATATCGTCTTTTCACAAAGAGAAGAAAAATATCGTCTTTTCACAAAGAGAGGAAAATATTGTCTTTTCACAAAAGGAAGAAAGTATCATCTTTTCACAAAGGAAAAAAAAAATGTTTTCATAAAAGCAAGAAGATATCGTCTTTTCACAAAAGAAGAAAATATCTTTTCACAAAAAGAAAAAAAAATATATCGTCTTTTTCACAAAAAGGAGAAATTATCGTCTGTTCACAAAAGAAGATAATATCGTCTTTTCACCAAAAAAAAAAAAAAAAAAAATCGTCTTTTCACAATCTCCTTTATGCACTCTCTCTCTCTCTCTCTCTCTCTGAGAGAGAGTGTGTGTGTGTGCGAGTGTTGTGTGTGTGAGTGTGTGTGTGTGGTTGGTTGATTGGAGTGTGTGTATTTGTGAGTGTGTGTGTGTTGCGCGTGCACGTCCGCGCGCGCACGTGTGTGTGTGTGTGTGTGTGTGTGTGTGTGTGTGTGTGTGTGTGTGTGTGGTTGTTGTTGTTGTTGTTGCCGTAATTATCACCATAGCCATATTGCTATCATTGTGATCATCGTTTGCTTCATAGATATCAATGGACACAATGCCCAAAGCATATCGCAACGTTTTGTTTCATCACGTACTGCTCAATCAACGCAAAAAAAGAAAATGGCGTCCACTTCGAATTGAACTCGCGGCGTATTCGTCGTGATATATTGTTCTCGTTTCTGTTTGTGAACGTCTCTCTCTCTCTCTCTCTCTCTCTCTCTCTCTCTCTCTCTCTCTCTCTCTCTCTCTCTCTGTACTGGACATACAGGAAGAACAGACCATACCAAAAATCTCATTCCTTGCTTGAATATTTTTTTTTTTTTACAGTTTTGCTCCCCCCTCTCTCTTTTTTCTCCCTCTCTCTCTCTCTCTCTCACACACACACACACACACACACACACACACACACACACACACACACGCACGCACGCACGCACGCGCGCACGCGCGCACACACACACACACACACACACACACACACACACACACACACGCACGCACACACACACACACACACACACACACACACACACATACACACACACGCACACGCACGCACACAGAATCTCTCTCTCTCTCTCTCTCTCTCTCTCTCTCTCTCTCTCTCTCTCTCTCTCAAAGTGGCAGAAACGGTCATGGGACTAATGCCAGAGTCTGCAGAACCCGTCTGATACCTGTAAGAACATCACAATCTCCTTAGATCCACATGCGTGAGGGATCGTTGATACTCCATGACATCTACAGAAGGCGCTATGAAAGCTACGAAAAATGGGAAAAAAAAAAATGAAAAAAAAAAAAAAAAGCTTGAAACGGAAAGTTTAGGAGCAAGCGCTGGTTAAAAAAAAAAAAAAGAAAAAGAGAGAGAGAGAGAGAAGAAGAAGAAGAAGAAGAAAGAAGAAGAAAAAGTGCGCAGACTGCTGTTGAAAGACTAGATCAGTTCAAACCAGAAAAACACGCAGGATCCCACCCAGACTGACACGGCGAGTCCAATCGATACATCGACAGGTCTTAACCGAAACGTTACGTGAAAGATTTCGTGCCTTGCCTTGAGGAAAAAAAAATTTTAAAAATTGGTCAGTGAACAAAATGAAGATGCTGACTAACTTACAAATACCAACGACAGTTTGTTGTCCACTATCAGACACAGACAGACTTAAGACCTATCCTTTGTGTTTTCCACTTCAGCGAAAGGCCATCATGTCTGTTCCTTCCACCGGCATCAATTAAAACAGCAACAGCTGATGGACAACAAACAAACAACAAAAAGCTTAGAAAAGACAAGAAATAACCTAAAGAAAAGAAACAGAAAATGACGTCGCCTCCAATGACGTAGCTGGAGCAGCTGAGTCAAGTGACGCGCCAAATGGAACGCCGGGAGCCCGTCCCAAATCAATGCCCGCAAAACAATGCGCTAGGCCTACCCCACGAATCGTCCACCCCACGAATCCTCCTTGTCTTCCACGGATCGACCATGAACAGAGTCAATCCAAGACAATGGGGGTCTTCTATGGATAGCCAGTGACGGCAAGAAAGGCCGATACTATCAACAGCATGAAGAAGGTTTGCTGAAGAAGCCAGCCCTGTTCCAGGATGTGTGTGTGGCCCTGCAGCTGAGGGATCAACGACCTGAAAGGGAAAGACTGCTGCTGTGTGCCGGAAAAAAGAGGCTGCTGGTGTGAGCTCCGTGCAGCGAATATTTCCCCAGTTCCACGTTGTTGGCAGCACGGCACCCCCTGTCAGATCACAATGTCTGGAAGCAGAACGGGTAGTCAATAACGCGCACAC
>JADBJO010009144.1:42500-45000 GCA_016801955.1 Conus betulinus
GGCATCTCTTCTTACGTTTTTATGAGCCTTAATACAGGCGCTTGCAAAGGGATACCTTTATTAGGCGTGTGATTGTGGCGACAGATATTTTTTGCCCTTGCTTTTGCACGCGTGCGCACGTGTGTGTGTGTGTGTGTGTGTGTGTGTGTGTGTGTGTGTGTGTGTGTGTGTGTGTGTGTGTGTGTGTGTGTGTGTGTGTGTGTGTGTGTGTGTGTGTGTGTGTGTGTGTGCGTGTGAGCGTGCGTGTGAGAGGAAGAGAGAGAGAGAGAGACAGAAAGAGAGAGACAGAAACAGAGGGAGAGAGAACAGACAGAAAGAGAGAGAGAGAGAGAGAGACAGAGAGAGAGAGAGAGAGAGAGAGAGAGAGAGAGAGAGAGAGAGAGAGAGAGAGAGAGAGAGAGAGATTTAGGTTCCCTGGGTGTATGTACGCATGGAAAGAAGACACGGTATCACTTTGTTGCTTTTTTTTCTCATTCTGACCTTTAACCTATGCAGGTGCCCGCGCTACTAGCCTACTATAGGGAGGGGTAATCCCACGGCCTGGCCTAGCCACTGCTCCTCACACACCGCCTTCTCATCTCCCTCAATGCCAACCGACAACAAAAAAAAAAAAAAACATACGGGCGAGCACCGTCCCCTGGGTGAGGACTCACCGCCACAGAACGCAGGAGCGTACTCCGAGGCTCAGGTCGTTGCGTCTGTCTGACGGAGACCTCACGAGGGTGTACAGTCTGCCCCTTCAGCTGCCTTCCCACTCCAAGGTCATCTGTCTGACGGAGACCTCACGAGGGTGTACAGTCTGCCCACTTCAGCTGCCTTCCCACTCCAAGGCCGCCTGTCTGACCGAGACCTCACCAGGGTGTACAGTCTGCCCCTTCAGCTGCCTTCCCACTCCAGGTCGTCTGTCTGACGGAGACCTCACGAGGGTGTACAGTCTGCCCACTTCAGCTGCCTTCCCACTCCAAGGCCGCCTGTCTGACCGAGACCTCACCAGGGTGTACAGTCTGCCCCTTCAGCTGCCTTCCCACTCCAAGGTCGTCTGTCTGACGGAGACCTCACGAGGGTGTACAGTCTGCCCACTTCAGCTGCCTTCTCACTCCAAGGCCGCCTGTCTGACCGAGACCTCACCAGGGTGTACAGTCTGCCCCTTCAGCTGCCTTCCCACTCCAAGGTCGTCTGTCTGACGGAGACCTCACGAGGGTGTACAGTCTGCCCACTTCAGCTGCCTTCTCACTCCAAGGCCGTCTGTCTGACCGAGACCTCACCAGGGTGTACAGTCTGCCACTTCAGCTGCCTTCTCACTCCAAGGCTGGGTTTCCTTACGACTCCTTCCTGAAGGCACAGCTTTTCGGAGAATATCTTCTTCAGGAGCTTTGATCTCAAGACTTCCGTTATGACAAAAAGGGATCTTCTGCCACCGTTTGCTGATTCAAAACCATATCCACCCCCACCCCTCCCCCCACCCCCCACCCCACGACCCCTTACTTCTCACCACCATGCAAATAGGAAGGGCCGTTCGTCCTCCTGTTATTTCAAATTCTGCGAGAGATTGGCATGGTACAGTATATGACGCCAATATGGGGGAGGGTGTTTGTTTGTATGTTCGTTTGTTTGTATGTTTGTTTGTTGGTTTTGGTTGGTGTGTGTGTGTGTTGGTGTGTGTGTGTGTGTGTGTGTGTGTGTGTGTGTGTGTGTGTGTGTGTGTGTGTGTTTGCTCTCCTACGTCCTGTTTCGATTAAACAGACTTCTCATGTCCAAGTCCCACCCCCTTCTCTTCTCTAGTGCTGTTTTATGGTCCATGAGGAAAACTCGGAAGCGACACCGTGTTGTCTGCTTGAGACGGAAGACAGTGAGCGAAACGTCTTATTGCTGCGTTCGCCACGAAATTTGGGTCTTACACTTACAGAGCTGTCCAATGCGCCGTGGCCTGCGACAGTTTGACGCGTGCCTGTGTATGGCGCTAAATTGTTGAAAAAAAAATGTATTGAGTATTCATTCATGTGTTTGAATTTTTTTTCTTTGTGTCTCCTGAAAGAGGTTAATATTTTCCTCTGCTCTGTGATTTTCATGGAAAGTTTTGTAAGCAGTTTTTACGATGTTTGGAAACAATACTGTTCTATTTATTTCTTTTCAGCTCAGTAAGGAATTGACTTTGAGAAGAGGATATTGTTATTATTATTATGAATACTTATACAGCGCCTATCCTCGGCTACAGACCAAGCTCTAAGCGCTTTACAATCCACACTCGTTTACACAACCGCCTGCCTACCTGGGTAGTGCCGACTGAAAAGCTGCCAGCTGGCGCTTCATTCAGTCGTTTCCCGTGTCATCCAGACAATATCGTCCAATATCGTTTGCTCAGTTTCCTTTTCCCGGTTTATAGTCTCATTTGAAGGACTGTACGGGAAACGGTGTCAGAACCAATGCTAACTCCGAGGGAAAAAAAAAATCCCCCTGTACCAAAACGGCCCGGCGGAGATTCGAACCCGCAACCCCAGGA
>JADBJO010009144.1:50000-52500 GCA_016801955.1 Conus betulinus
TGTCTTACGGACGCTGCGATCTGCTTCCAAGGATTGACTCCGGATGGTGGTGGGATGCTTGCACGCCTTCAATGAAACCTTTGGGGGTGAGAATATGAAAGATCTGCTTCCAGGTATTGCCCTAATCAGTGGTGGGATGGTTGCACGCCTTCAGTGAAACCCGCAGCGACAGAATTATAATGATCTGCACCCAGGTGTTGCCCTAGTCAGTGTTGGGACGGTTGCACGCCTTCAATGAAACCTGCAGGCTGAGAATATAAAGACCTGCTTCCAAGGATTGCTCCAGATAGTGTTGGGACGGTTGCACGCCTTCAATGAAACCTGCAGGCTGAGAATATAAAGACCTGCTTCCAAGGATTGCTCCAGATAGTGTTGGGACGGTTGCACGCCTTCAATGAAACCTGCAGGCTGAGAATATAAAGACCTGCGTCCATGTTATGCCGTAGTCAGTGGTCGGATGGTTGCACGCCTTGGGTGAAGGCTGGAGGGTCAGACTATAACTAAGTTGATTGAAGAGTGACCGGACATTGCTGGCAATGAAGGGTCCAGGACGACAGGTATCCCGGACAATTTGTCTTAATCTGATTTGATCTGTATAGTAATTCATCCATGATCACGAAGTTGTGCAAAATGCAACGGAGCAAAAACGCACGTGCACACTGTGTGTGTGCGTGCGTGCGTGCGTGCGTGCGTGCGTGCGTGCGTGCGTGCGTGTGTGTGTGTGTGTGTGTGTGTGTGTGTGTGTGTGTGTGTGTGCGTGCGTGCGTGCGTGTGTGCGTGCGTGCGTGCGTGCGCGTGCGTGCGTGCGTGCGTGTGCGTGCGTGTGTGTGTGCGTGCGTGTGCGTGTGTGCGAGCACGCGCGCGCGCGATGTGTGTGTGTGTGTGTGTGTGTGTGTGTGTGTGTGTGTGTGTGTGTGTGTTTGTCAGTGAGTGTGCGAGGGATTGGAGAGAGGCAGCGGCATTTCTAAACACTACGGTGAGCACTGAAAGTAAATCTGCCGGAATTGCTCGATTAAGATATAGACAACAACCAAACGAGTGGAAAACAAATCCATTTACACTCATTTCGGTTCTTAGAAAGCACACCTCTGTATATCAGGCAAAACCCAAAACGCACAAAATATGTACGTAAAGGTTTCTGACTTAAAATGGTAATCAGACTTTTCGGTTTGTAGTATCTGATATTATACTAGTCACATAAAGTTAAGCACAGGCCTTTGCACACAGGGGGTTGATTCATCCCTTCAACAGCCTGTGTCAACTGGTAGTGCGCACACGGGGGTCTTGGTGACCTCGTTACCGCGCGGGATAAAAAGTGCAAAGTTGCGTTAACTGTGCCTGTTTTTGCATCAAGCTTGCTGGCGACACAAGATGTGTAAAATGAAAAATTCTTTTTTTTCCCGTGCAAGAGCAGTCTCTCAAGTGAGTTTTTTTTTATGCCCCTTCTTTTGGCTGTTTAAGCGCGGGGTTGGTTACTGTCAGCCCTTTTCTCACCATGCCACCACGAAGAAAACTTAGCACCTTTGACAAAACCAGGGCGATTGCGTGGATACAAGATGGCATTGCAAAGGCTGAAGTGGCGCGACGACTTGGTGTGCATCATTCAGTTATTGTTAGACTGAATCAGCGTTTTAGGGCGACCAACAGCGTTTGAGAGAGGCCACGGTCAGGTCGGCCTAGGCAGACTACTCCCAGAGAAGATCGTTTCATCGAGAGGCAGGCCCTATTGCAGCGGGATACCACTTCCACCAGCATCCAAAGGCAGCTTCGTATGGCAAATAACACCATCCTCAGCCGTCAAGCCATACGAAACCGTCTTCACCACTTCGGCCTCAGATCACGTCGCCCAGCTGTTCGACCACGACTGCTAGCAGCCCATAGGCTGGCTCGCCGAGCTTTCTGCCATCGTCATGTGAGATGGAACCAACAACAGTGGTCCCAGGTCCTCTTTTCAGATGAGTCGCGGTTTAGTCTTGAAACACAATGACGGCCGAACTAGAGTTTGGAGGCGTGTTGGTGAACGTTACATTGATGCAGCTGTTCGCCAGACCAGGCCTTTGGGGGAGGATCTGTTATGGTATGGGGTGCCTTCAGCCTCCACCACAAGACACCACTCTACCATATTGATGGAAAAACCTCACAGGCATCCGCTATCGGGATGAAATCCTGGCGCCTTTCGTTGTTCCGACCATGCAACGGATAGGACCCATGGCAGTCTTCCAAGACGACAATGCTCGGCCACATAGGGCCCGGGTGGCGAAAAACTCATTGTGCAGGCCGGCATCAACAGGATGATCTTCCCGGCGTATAGTCCCGACCTCAATCCCATCGAGCATATGTGGGATGAGTTGGGGAGACGTGTGAAGGAGAACCATCCACCTCCCAGAGACCGCCAGGATCTCTTCCAAATGCTGCAACTGGAATGGCAGAGAATCCCTCAGAGGGTCATCAGAACACTGGTCAACTCGATGAGGAGTCGCTGCGTGGAATGTCTCGCCAA
>JADBJO010009144.1:57500-87092 GCA_016801955.1 Conus betulinus
AGAAGAGAGAAGAAGAGAAGAAGAGTTGTTCACAGACTGTGAAAGGCATCTGGATCGTAGGACCGACACAGCAAGGAAAAGGCGAAAAGACGTGACATCAAAATTCGGCGACACAAACATTTTTTTTTTGTGTGTGTCCCCTTCACGGAACAATTCACAGAAGGAGTCAGGGCGGCTTATGTGGCCACGGCTTTTAGGACGCCGCCGCAGGAAGAGTCTGAAGAGCTCCTAAAACCAGAGATACAGGACTTGTTTTTTTGAGGCTACCTACAGCTCCACTAGTGCTCTTTAGAGCACACAGTACCTCGTCCGGGCTGTCTGGCAGAATGTGCTGCTGTAAAACTTATCTTCAAAGCACGTTTATTACGACCAGTCCTTTAACTCAACAACGTGGTGAAAAAAATGCTCTTGAGAACAAAGGAACAGGAGGAGCCAGGTAAACTGTGGACTGGCCGGCGCTGCACCAATCCTCTTTGAAGGAAATCTTTGGAGTCCGTTCTTTCACTGAAGTGTCAAAGTGTCTCTGTCATAAAGTCACGAGGGGCTGTCTTTTGACGAGAGCGTTGCCGTTAAAATGTTCTGCAGAACACAGTCATAGGGATGACTCCCTTGACTGAATACTGCTATCAAAACATTCTGTACAACAGACCTGTGAGAAACCTCTCCTTTTACTGAATACTGCTCTCAAAAGTTCTTCAGAACAAAGTTTTTAAGGACCGTTCGTTTCATTAAAAACTGCTATCAAAACTTTCCGCAGAACAAAAAATTGAAGGGGGGGGGGGGGGGGGGGGGGGGGGGAAAGGGGGGCGGGGGGGGGGGGGGGGGGATGCGTTCCTTAGATTGAATACTGCTTTTAAAAGGTTCTTTTAGAGTGAAGTTTGAAGGGCCCATATATGACCGAACTCTGACGTCAGACCATTCTGTAGGCTACAGTTACAGAGACGAGCTCCTTGGCCCAACGTTGATGTCCAAATGCTCTTCATAATGTCCAAATGCTCTTCATAATGTCCAAATGCTCTTCATAATGTCCAAATGCTCTTCATAATGTCCAAATGCTCTGCATAATGTCCAAATGCTCTGCATAATGTCCAAATGCTCTGCATAATATCCAAATGCTCTGCATAATGTCCAAATGCTCTGCATAATGTCCAAATGCTCTGCATAATGTCCAAATGCTCTGCATGATGTCCAAATGCTCTGCATAATGTCCAAATGCTCTGCATGATGTCCAAATGCTCTTCATAATGTCCAAATGCTCTTCATAATGTCCAAATGCTTCTTCAAAATGTCCAAATGCTCTTCATAATGTCCAAATGCTCTTCATAATGTCCAAATGCTCTGCATAATGTCCAAATGCTGCTCTGCATAATGTCCAAATGCTCTTCATAATGTCCAAATGCTCTGCATAACACAGTATAGGAAGCCGTCCTTTCGGCAGATCACTGATGTCAAAAAGTTTTTGTTTTGCTTTGTTTTTTTTTTTCTTTTATCGACGTTATAGAGGCCGATCCCTTTACAGAAATGCCACAGCAAACGTGCTCTGTATTTATGTGTTCTATACTTGTGTAAGTTATGTAACACGCGCGAGCGCGCGCGCGCGCGCACACACACACACACACACACACACACACACACACACACACACACACACACACACACACACACACACACACACACACACACACACAGATATAGATAGATAGATAGATAGATAGATAGATAGAGATATACATAGATATATAAACATATGCTATACACACACACATTTATAATGTGTGCATGTATATAGATAGATAGACAGACAGACAGACAGATAGATAGATAGATAGATAGATAGATAGATAGATAGATAGACATATACATACATATGTACCTACACAAAAAACACACACACTACAGAAGCTAATTCTTTTACAGACATCTGCCGTTACAACATTCTTTACAACCAAGTTGTAGGTGCGAGCCCTTTCACAGAAAGCAGAGTTAGAACGTTCTATACACTCAAGTTATAGGAACCAACCTTGCCTAGAAAGCAAAGTTAAGACGTTCTTTCAACAATGTTATATGAGCCAGCACCTTTCACACAAATGAAAGTTTAAACGTTCTTTAAAACTTAGTCATAAGACCCGTCCCTTTTAGAACGCCGAGGTAAAAACGTTCTTTACAACAAAGTTACAGGAGCCGACCCTTTCATAAAACGCCGAGTTAAAACGTTCTTTACAACAAAGTTATAGGAGCCGACCCTTTCAGAACGCTGAGTTAAAACGTTCTTTACAACAAAATCATAGGAGCGACCCCTCCATGAAACGCCGAGTTAAAAGGTTCTTTACAACAAGTTATCAGAGCCGACCCTTTCATGAAACGCCGAGTTTAAAACGTTCTTTACAACAAAGTTATCAGAGCCGACCCTTTTATGAAACGCCGAGGTAAAACATTCTTTACAACAAAATCATAGGAGCCGGTCCTTCCTTTCATAAAACGCCAGTTTTTTTTAAAAAAAAAAATGATAGGAGCCGACCCTTTCATAAAACGCCGAGTTTTAAACGTTCTTTACAACAAAGTTATAGGCACTGACCTTTTCATGAAACGCCAAGTAAAAAATTCTTTGCAACAAAGTTATAGGAGCCGACCCCTTCACACAAAACGCCGAGTTGAACGTTTGTCGCCAAAAAAGGAGGGAAAAAATTACAGGAGCCGAACATTTCATAGCACGCCAAGTTAAAACGTTCTTTTACGACGAAGTTATAGGAGTCAACCCTTTTCATAAAACGCCGAGTTAAACGTTTTCTACTACAACAAAATTGTAGGAGCCAATCCTTTCATAGAACGCCGAGGCCGAGGTGAAACGTTCTGTACAATAAAAAAAAAAAAATTACAGGAGCCAACCCTTTCATAGAACGCTGAGTTCAAACCTTTTACAACAAAATTGTGAGCGCCAACCCTTTTATAGAATGCCGAGGCCAAGGTAAAATGTCTTTACAAAAAAAAAAAAAAAAAGTTACAGGAATATACCCTTTCATAGAACGCCGAGTTCAAACGTTCTTTACAACAAAGTTATAGGAGCCAACCAACCCTGCCGTAGATCCCCTCGATCAAACGTTCTTTACAACAAAGCTATAAGAGCCAACCAACCCTGTCGTAGATCCCCTCGATCAAACGTTCTTTACAACAAAAGCTATCGATCAAAGAGCCAACCAACCCTGTCGTAGATCCCCTCGATCAAACGTTCTTTACAACAAAGCTATAAGAGCCAACCAACCCTGTCGTAGATCCCCTCGATCAAACGTTCTTTACAACAAAGCTATAGGAGCCTACCAACCCTGTCGTAGATCCCCTCGATCAAACGTTCTTTACAACAAAGCTATAGAGAGCCGACGCTGTCCAAAAGAACGCCGATGAAAACGGTTCTTTACAACAAAGCTGTAGGAGCCGACGCTTCCAAAAGAACGCCGAGTGAAAACGGTTTCTTTACAACAAAGCTGTAGGAGCCCCCTTCCAAAAGAACGCCGAGTGAAAAACGGTTCTTTACAACAAAGCTGTAGGAGCCGACGCTTCCAAAAGAACGCCGAGTGAAAACGTTTTCTTTACAACCAATTAACCGGATCCAGGAAGTCCAGGAATTCATCCGACGGCCGATGTTGGACCGACTGCTGTCGAAAACGACTGAACCGTTTTCAATCGGATCGACATCTTGTCC
Source organism: Conus betulinus (assembly GCA_016801955.1). Lineage (NCBI taxonomy): Eukaryota > Metazoa > Mollusca > Gastropoda > Neogastropoda > Conidae > Conus > Conus betulinus. The sequence goes on from JADBJO010009144.1 coordinate 61,198, forward strand.
TAACGAACTTCCGCCAAGCCGGACCTGCACGTCGCTGTTTATGACGTCCGAGCCGCGTCCAATGACCACTCTGATGGACTGATGAACACCGCTGAAATGATGTCAAGGGGCGTGCAGGCTACGGGGGCTTATCACTTGTTGTTCACGGTGTCCACTTCTGATGCTCTTTTTCAAAGTATGGTGCCCCAACAGCAACAGCAACAACACAACAACACAATGATGATGATGATCATGACGACGATGATGATGATGATGATGATGATGATGACGATTGACGACGACGACGATGATGGATAGTGATGATCTTTATCATTTTTAACATTACTGTTGTTGTTATTGATGATTGATGATGATGATGATGATGATGATGATGTAGATCTCACGTTGTTGTCGGGGCAGTGTATATGTTCAGGCGTGAAGGGTCCAGGCAGATGGAAGACCAAGTTCATCGGCACATCTGCATGGTCGGTCAAACACCAGGACACACAGATATACCAACCAACCCTCTCTCTCTCTCTCTCTCTACAACAAAGCTCTCTCTCTCTCTCTCATCTCTCTCTCTCTCTCTCTCTCTCTCTCTCTTACCTCTCTCGGGCTGTGCACGCAGGCCCACAACGTGTAACGTCCAGTCCCTCCTCCACCTGATCAGGCCAGTTGTTGTCGTCGTACCCTGGCTAAAAGACTCCAGGACCATCCGAACAGCCAAGTACTTGAACACTACGGTACAAACGCATCAGCTGGGGATGAGAACATTACGTGTGCGACCGTTTTTTGATTTACCCCCGCCACGTGGGCAGCCACACTCCGAATTCGGGGGAAGTGATATGAACTTTCTTTCCGGTTTCAGATCTTACTTAAGCTGCGCTGCGTGGATCGGTTTTTTTTGTTTGTTTTGTGTTTTTTTGGGGGGTTTTTTTTTTTTTTTTTTTTTTTTTTTTTTGTGTGTGTTTTTTTTTTTTATTTTTTATAAAATCCCTAACAATAATATTCTTTAAATCAATGCGATATGGATCTGCGTGTTTCGTGAGGTTTGACTGTGAAAAAAAATGGTTTGGAGGGGTGGAATAAAGATATCTGCACCGGTCGTTTGATACGGTGCGCGACCGAAATTCGTTTTTACGAAGAAGCGGTCCTTTTGATAAAACGCTAGTGTGTCAAAGAAGAAAAAAAAGAAAGAAAATAGCCTTTATAGATCAAAGGGCCGTGGGTTCTGGTAAAATACACAATGTTAAAAGAAATGAAAAGAAGAATTTTAAAACAAAAATCTCTTTAGAACAAAGCAACCGAATCCGGTGCTTTGATAGAGTAAAAATGAATAAATAAAATAAAATGTTTTCCATAAATAAAATTCACCCCAAAAACCCAAAAAAAAAAAAAAAAAAAAAACAAAAAAAAAAAAAAAAAACGAAAAAAAAAAAAAAAATGAAAAAAAAAAAAAAAAAAAAAAAAGAAAAAGAAAAAAAAAAGTAAAAAAAGGAAAGAAATGAAACAAAGCAAGTTTAAAAAAGAAAAGTCGCTGCTGTAAGACAAACGTCGTTGTCGATCAAGGTGGTTTTATGAGCGAGGCATCAACTAATCAGATCTGTCTCTTGTTTTTTTTTCGATCGATAATCGATCGAACAATCGATTCTTTAAATCTCTCGATCTCTCTCTCTCTCTCTCTCTCTCCCCTCTCTCTCTCTCATCGGTCTCGCCTCCTCTCAATTCCGTTTTCTTCCCAGCGTCCCTAAAACGCTAGCCAAAGAAGTGGTGGTTCCCCTTCCCACTCCAGTGGTCTCGGTCGTAAAATCCTTGCCTGCCTTTTCCTTCGGAGTGAATTATTAATCGGAATCCGATTTCACGCTCGCGCTTTTTACTTCTGCTGTTGTTGTCGTGTTTACGCTCGAAACAAAAAGAAAAAGCAAAAAAAAAAAACCAAAAAAAAAAAAACAAAAAAAAAAGAAAAGGAAAAGAAAAAAGTAAAAAAGGAAAGAAAAGGAAACACAAGGTGTTAAAAATGAAAAGTCGCTGCTGGGGGACACGTCAGGGCGATCAGGGGGTTTTTATGAGGGGGGCATCAACCTAATCGGGGGGTCTCTGGGTGGGGGGGGGGGGGATCGGGGGGGGGGGGGGGGGGGGGGGGGGGTCGCCCAGAAGCCAGAGTGAATCGGGGGAACCCCCTACTCCAGTGGGGGGGGGGGTGGCCTTTTTCTTCGAGTGAATTATGGGTCGGGGGGGGGGGGAGGCGCTTTTTACTTCTGGGGGGGTTGTCGCTGCGTTTACATGTCACGGACCCGTGTATGAGCTGCCTTCAGGAGCACAGGGAGGAAGTGGAGAGGGAGGAAGGGGGTGGGGGGGGGGGGAGGAGCGAGTGAGAGAGATGATGATGATGATGACGACGTGGCGATGAGTGAGTGAATGAGAAATGATGTTGCTTTTGTTTTCGCCCAGCCCATGACCGCGAAGGGCCATATCAGGGCTGTCAGCGCCTTGAAGTCAATTCTCAAGTCATATCTTTTATTATCGCTTTTTTTTTTTTTTTTTTTCATTTCTAAAGACAACTAACTTCACACCGGAAATGTCCGTTAAAATCTCTCTCCCGAAAAGTCTTAGATGAAAAATGTTTTGATATCTTTTCAGGGATTCAAAAATCACTTCAAGTGGGACATCTTTGAATAAGGTTTTCATGGAGTCTGCTGTGAAGTGTTCTTTCACATCATGACAGTCCCAGCACTCTAAAAGAACATGATTCACTGTGAGTGGTACATGACATGGAATGCTCCACGGAGCTTCTTCGCCTTTTATAAAGAGAACAGGTGTACATGGAGTGGGATGGAAGAAGAGTTTTCATAGATCCTATTCACAGTTACACTTGGGGGCAAACAGGGGCTCAATCTTTTTAATTTACTGGAAAAACAAGTCAAACATAACGGTCTCTCGGGTCCAGAAAACACACCTCTCTGCGTGTTGCTTTTAGATCTTGTTGCAAAGTGAGGCGCGCCTGCAGGCGAAAATCTAAGCAAATCTCAAAAACCTTTGATAAACCATCTGCCAAAAAAAAAAAAAAACCGTTGACAAATGAATCACAAGACAAAACACGACGCGTTTCGACCTCTTAGGTCTACTTCAGGCAAGATAAAAACAACACTCAGGACAACGAAAATGACCGAGCAATCACTTATCTTCATCCACTTCGGCGCAAGATGGGTGTTGATTCAACGTTCATTTTCGTTGTCCCGAGTGTTGTGTTTCTTGCCTGAAGAAGACCTAGGAGGTCAAAACGGATCGTGTTTTTTGTCTTGTGATTCGTTGAGCTTTATCAATATTTTTCTTTCAAATGTCTTGTTTTTTAGGTGTAAGGCCCACACAGGTCATGTGGACAGGCAGGGCGGGGGGGGGGGGGGGGGGGGGGACACCGTCCCCGGAGACCGAGGTCAGGGAATCTCTCTAACATTACACCACACCACCACCACCACCACAACGTGTTGTAACACAGCAAGCGCCGTGAAAATGGCCCTTTTCCTGTTGAGCTTCAACGCGATTCGAACTCGCAACCTGTAAACCGGTACCCCTTACCAGTGAGCCGTAACGCACTGTCGTAAAGCTTACATTTTCCCCCCATCCCATCCACCCCCCACGTCCCACCCAGCCCCCACCCTCCTTAAACTCTTTACAGACTTCAGTCTGGACCATATCCTTTTAGGGCCTCGGGCAAACATGACGACAAATTCATCCTCAAAGCAACTTAGAACAGGTGCCCGATAGCTGTACATCCGTCACAAGGTGACTTGGCCTTGAGTCAGTCGCCCCCACCGTGTCATAGATTTTCCGCTTCCTAGATTTCCGCTCCGTGCACTTCCGCCCTAGTAGACTTCCGCCCCTGGTGGACTTCCGCCCACTGGATTTCCGCCCTGTGAATTTTCGTCCCGCAGACACATTTTCTTTTTCCACAAAGGTCAAAACTGTAAATTTGTATGTTCAGTGATTTCCAGCTGACATTAATGATCTATGACAATGCAATCACCCATTTTAATCACTGTGTATGTGCGCGTACAAACACGGACCTTGGTCTTCTTCTGTTGTGACAATTGAAGACGAGCGGAGATCAGTGTAACGGGTGCATGCACTTCTTTTTCAATGTTTTTTTTTTAAGTTCAACTTTTTCTTGAGTCAGTCAGTCAGTCTGTCCGATCAACCTCCACGTGAAAAAACAGACAGACAGAGAAAGAAAGAGATTGAAAGAGAGAACACAGAGAGAGAGAGAGAGAGAGAGAGAGAGAGAGAAAGAGAGAGAGAGAGAAGACAGAGAGAGAGAGAGACAGAGACAGAGAAAGAGACAGAGAAAGAGAGACGGAGTGAAGAAGCCATCTCTGAGATGATTCCAGACATTTTCCGGCGATGAAGAGGGAGGACAGTTGAACCGTCTCGTCGCTTTCTTTACAGTTAATGCGACACAAGACTAGTGAATGTTGTCTTTATGACGGGGCGAAAATCCCTGGGGTGAAAGTCGCCAAACCCTCTCAACCATCCAGGAGCATCACGTTCCAACCAGGGGCAACACACAATACACGGACTCACAAAGACACACAGACAGACACACGTATGCACGCACACACGAACGCACGCGCGCGCGAGAGAGCACACACACACACACACACACACACACACACACACACACACGTACACACGCGCGCGCGCGCGCGCACGCACGCACATGCACGCACACCAACTTTCCAACAGCAGAAGGCCATCCAGGAGTCACGGCCTGGGTCGCGGCCCGGCCTTCTCAGCGTGTAAAGAGTTCAGGGCCGAAACGCTTGTAACAGGGGGGGGGGGGGGAAGGGGGGAAGGGGGGAGTGTGAAAAGGGACGAGCGGACGGGGGGGGGGGGGGGGGGGGGGGGGGGGGGGGGGGGGGGGGGGGGGGGGGGGGGGAGGGGGGGAGGGAAAAAAAAAAAAAAAAAAAGGCGAACGGGACAGAGGGGGGGGGGTGGGGGGGGGGGGAGCGGGGGGCAAGGGGGGTCTTTTTTTTTTTTTTTTCTCTGAAGACCTTCCGCTGTCAAGTTCTCTTTAGGTAGGCCTATATCTCCCTACGGAGTTGTAACGCTGCAGATTTTAAGGTTCCGGTTCCTCTCTGATTCTCCCCCTTCTATCGTGTGCCCGCCTGGTACAGCGGGTAAAAGAACACTCAGTTTTGCAGGTATATGTGTCCGGGTAGGATGGTTCAAATCCCAGTGGCTCCAAACATTTTTTTTTTTGTTTTTTTTTTTTTTTTTTTTTTTTTTTTTTCAATTTTCATTATTGCTGCTTATCTCCACGTGTTGTCGCTCTGGTGGCTAAGGTAAGCGGTTAGAGAAGTTCCAATGTCCGTGTTGTCGCTCTGGTGGCTAAGGTAAGCGGTTAGAGAAGTTCCAGTGTCCGTTGCAATGTCGTCACAGCCTAGCCGACAACCGACATCTTTTCAGGGGTTGCTGAGGCCCCTCCATCCCACCACCCTCTCACCCATCCCCATCTCACGGCCACAACCTCCCGTGAAAAGTTTTTTCTCCTTTCCTTCCTCTGCAGACTGGTTCCCGTGGGTGTGGACTTTGTACCTCAGCGTCACTAATCAGCGACTACTAATTCTTCAATCACAGTTAGTATAAAAACTGATGGCTCCCCCTAACCTATGGCGGCGACTCCAGAAGCACGTTCGACAATGGACAGTAGCGAGAAGGATTGAGTAGGACTTCTGGGCAAGCTGCCGTCCGGCTTAATAATGATATTGATAATAATAATAATAATGATGATGATAAAACAACAACAGCAATAATGATAACAACAACAGTTATAATGATGAGCAGTCTCTTTAGAATCTATTCTGAAATTGCAGGTTACAGGACGCTCTACAAATCTTGACACATTAAGTTCACACACACACACACACACACACACACACACACACACACACCACACACACACACACGCACACACACTTTCTTTCCTTTAGCTTGGAGAGAACACACACACACGCGTGCGCATTCGCACACACGCCGGCACACACACACACCACACACACACACACACACACACACACACACACACACACATGCGCGCGCATACGCACACACGCAGGTACACACGTACGTACGCACGCACGCATGCATGCGCGCGCGCGCGCACACACACACACACACACACACACACACACACACACACACACGTACATGTTCTCTCACTCACTCAGAGTGCCTTTTCTCTCTTCTTCCTCCTCACCCAGACTCCCGTGTCGCCCCCCATCACACTCTCATCCTTCATCATCCGCTCCACTTGTGTATTGTCTAACAATCTTTAGGCAACTGCTTCTTTCATTTCTTCTCTCCCCTTCCGATAAAGATGCAGCGCACACCCACCAGGCCTATAGGCCCATGCTTGTTCACATTCAACGCGTACGGTACCCAGACCTGTCGGCCATGATTTAACGGTACAGTTGTTGATAAGCTGTAAACAGTTTGACGCATTGTTCGGCATGAATCAAGCTGGGAGTTCAACACGGTAGAAACCTAGGCTTTCTATTTGACACGCTGTCACTCCTTTATCAGATTTTTCTTGTAAAAGAAAATCATTTCTACGTATCCATCCAATTCTACATCAATTCATTATATCACAGTCATTCTGAATATCTGAGTTTGTTGACCTATGCGCACCCTAGCGACGGTGAAAAGTCTTTTTTTCTTGCCCAAATCCCAAGTCCATGAAAAACAAAACTGCCTCTGTTCCTCATTCCCTCGCTTCCTTCCCTCGCTGCAACCGTGATAGGCTTAGAAACACATCTCTGTAAAAAGTAATTATGTATAATGCTTATATGATCTCTCTCTCTCTCTCTCTCTCTCTCTTTATATAGATAGATAGATAGATAGATAGATAGATAGATAGATAGACAGATAGATAGATAGATAGATAGATAGACAGACAGAGAGGTAGATAAACAGATGGATAGAACGATAGACACGTGTGTGTGTGTGTGTGTGTGTGTGTGTGTGTGTGTGTGTGTGTGTGTGTGTGTGTGTGTGTGTGTGCATGCATGCGCGCGCGCGTGCTCGTGTGTGTGTTAGAGAGAGGTAAAGAACATTTTTGTATTATAAGCATGCCGTTTTACGAGTAAAATGTGAGCCAACGAACGACTGAATATAGGTAAGCCATAGCGGACTTCACACATTTTGGGGAGGATTCATGGTTCCCGATCTGGATCAACACGCCGGATCTTGGAAACGTTTCTCGTGTATTTCTCCGAACAGGTGTCAAACAACCTGCGCGACACAACTATCCCTACATCATCATCAGCATCACCGTCATCATCATTGTCAGAATCATTATCATTGTCATCGTCTTCGTCATCGTCATCATCGTCATCAGCACTATCATCAGCACCATCATCATCATCATCACATCATCATCACCATCATCATCATCATCGTCATCATCATCACCATCACCATAACCCTCATCATCATCATCACTATTATCATCATCGTCATCATCATCCCTGACTTTATTCACCGTTGCGAGGGTTTGTCTTTGCCACAAGCGGTCCCACGTTGGCCGACCGACTTGCCCCCCCCCCCCCCCCCCCCCCCCCCCCCCCCCCCCCCCCCCCCCCCCCTCTTCTCTCTATATAATAAACCAGTCAGATCTTCTCAAACAGACACATCGGAGAGCTGTCGGACAATCATCGATTTACGAGCTGGTCCAATCTCTCCGCGCCGACGACGGACCGGTGTTCATGGCGTTGCCGATGGGGAAGGGATGTCTACCCCCTGTCTGTCCGTCTGCCCTTGGCCCGAGGCCTGCGCCATAAACAAGGCGGCAGCACCTGGATGTATTACGGGAGAAGGGGGGGAGGGAGGGGGGATATCGATCAGCATCGCTGTCACCGACTGACAGCACCCCCCCCCCCCCCCCCCCCCGACGAGCAGTGCGTGCGTTTGCTCCCACCGCTCAGTCGTGGCAGCGCTCCTGGTGTATCTTACGGCGTTGTCTTACGGCGTGTGGAAATTATATGTAAATATAGTTTGGAGGGAGCGTTTTCTCTCGTGTGTGTGTGTGTGTTGTGTGTGTGTGTGTGTGTGTGTGTGTTCAGTGAGTGGGAGAGACAGATTGAGAGACAAACTGAGAGAGAGAGAGAGAGAGAGAGAGAGAGAGAGAGAGAGAGAGAGAGAGAGAGAGTCTGTTTGTGTGTTTGCATTTGTGTGTAACTGATTTCTACCTAAGTATCTCTGCATGCGTGTGGATGAGCGGCAGGTGGAGATGGAGAGACCTAGACAGCGGGCATTGGCGGCACAGAGATGGGGCCGGTACAGGGGAGGAGGTATATCATTGGTAGGTATTTGTGTGTGTGTGTGTGTGTGTGTGTGTGTGTGTGTGTGTGTGTGTGTGTGTGTGTGTGTGCGCGCGTGCATTTGTATGTGTGTGTGTGTGTGTGTGTGCAAGCGCGCGCGCGCGTGTACATCCAGATACGGTAATTAAAGTGCAAAATTACGGTAATTAAAGTGCAAAATTACCCTCTCTCTCTCTCTCTCTCTCTCTCTCTCTCTCTCTCTCTCCCTCTCTCTCTCTCTCTCTCTGCTTTCCGTCTGGTTTGCTGCCATCTGTCTCCGTCCGTTCGTTCCCCTACATCACAAACATTGGAAGTGTATTGCATATCTGCCACTGCAGGCACCCTTTCGTAAGGAACTACGTCTGGAGACAGGATGGATTGAAATGCATGTTTTAAAGAGAGAGAGAGAGAGAGAGAGAGAGAGAGAGAGAGAGAGAGAAGAGAGAAAGCGAGAGAGAGAGAGACATAGAGAGACAGAGAGAGGATTTATATAGTTCCATGTATGTGTATGTATATATATATATTATACACACACATTACTAGAGAGAGAGACAGACAGACAAAGAGACAGAGAGAGAGAGGATTTATCTAGTTCTATGTATGTGTATACATCATTAGAGAGAGAGGGGGGAGTATATATTTATATGTATGCGTATACATTACTAGACAGACTGACAGAGACAGCGACAGAGACAGACAGAGAGACAGTCAAGGGGACACAGACAGAGAAAAATAAAAACCGAAAGACAAAAACACTCGTCTTCGGCTTTTTTAACCCACGCGTTCTAATGCGGGACCTAGGTTTAATGCATCATTGAAGGAGCTGAAGGGGCCCTTTGGAGTATTGCGCGGACGTCGACTCCGAAGCAAATTTTTAAAAAACTCCAACCTGACGCGCTCCACCTACTCTGCGCGCTTGCCGCCGACAATAACCGTTTCCTTTTTTAACTCTAGCAGAGTTATGTCTTCACCTGCGTCTGTCGTTGTGTTTTGCTTGTCTGTTGGCACAGTCACACCAGACGGACCCGCACCTAGGGTCACCAAATTTCGTCAAAAGGCGGAGTGTCAACCAAGGGACGAAGCCGCTCCACTTTGGTGAGGATTCGGGGGGGGGGGGGGGGGGGGGGGGGGGGGAGGGGGGGGGGCTGCCGATCTGGGAACCACACGGCGGATCCTGGAATCGTTCTTTTGATTGTGCTTTTTTTTCTCTGACACTGCTTCACACGAGAAAAGCGCGCGACAACGTTTCGCTCTGCTGGTGTGACGTCGTTGATGATGCAAAAATGTTTTGTATCATTTCTAAAAGCATGTGTTTGTAATCTGCTTCACACACACACACACACAAAGCGCGACGAAATTTCTACTGACACAATGTTACAATGCTATAAAACATTTCACATCTTAAAAAGAAAAAAAGAAAGAAAGAAAGAGAGAAAGAAAGAGAGAAAGAAAAAGAAAGAAAAGACAGAGAAAGAAAAAGACAACATACACAGGTTGACGTCACATTCACAGCCCTCTAAGCATTAGCATGAAATCCTGATGACGTGAAAACGTGACTTTTTTTCTATTACGTTTTTTCTTTTTTTTTTCTTCAAAGTTGGACTTGGTGAAGGTCTGCTTCACACAGAGAGAGAGAGAGAGAGAGAGCACAGCACAGCACAGCACAGCACAGCACAGCACAACGAAGTCTGGACTGCCACGATGTACCTAGTGGTATAAAATATTTCACGTCTTTAGATATGAAAAAAAAGAAGGAAAAAATTGACGACATACATAGATTGACGTCATATGCACAGCCAGCTAAGCCCTCAAATTTGAAGCTTGGCTTGAAACCTTGATGACGTGAAAATGTGACCATTTCTCTCTCTCCCCTCTCTCTCTCTCTCTCTCTCTCTTAGAGGCCTGTTTGACCTTGGCGACGCTCTGTGCTCTTTTACAACGACCTGAGGGCTTTCTTTTTGTCCTTTTTTTCCTTCTTTTTGTTCCTTCACATTCCGTCTCATCTTCTGATCCTCCATGACGACCGGTGAGGATAGCGGTGACGATGCTAACGCCTCGGAGTTTCATTCTAGTCTTCTTCTGCGTACGCTGGCCGATACTCCCTGCGGACACTCCCTATATGGACAGGCAAGTAGTTATCCCATCTACCCAACAAGGGAGTGAGAGTTTGTGTGCATGACCGTGTTTTTTATCCCGCCATTAAGGGCAGCCATACTCCATCTTCGGGAAGATGCATGCTATGTGTAACGTGTCATCCATACCAACGGCCAAACTGCTTTCCTCTTTCGAAAGTTGGTGATGGATTTTACGTGTGTGCAAGATGTTATGCGTGCGTTCACACACGGAAGCTCGGTTTATAGTCTCATTCGAAGGACTGCATGGGAAATGGAGTCAGAACCAATGTTAAACTCCGAGGGAAAAAAATCCCCCTGTACCGAAACGGCCCGGCAGAGATTCGAACCCGCAACCCTTGGATTACGAGTCCGGCGCTCTACCAACTGAGCTATTCCGGCCCCATCCATTCTAGTCTGCTGAGACTGATGAACGACTACACGAAACGGGGCTGTGGTCTTATTGAGAGCGACAAACGCCGCGCAGTGTTTGGCCAAGAATCGGAGCGACACGCTCAGAGATGCCGTCCATGAAGTGAGTGAGACTCCAGTCTGTGGTGGCTCCAGTCTTTTTTTTTTTGCACTCCCAGTTCTTTAAGAACAGGGAGTACTTTAGAATGGGAACGAAGAAATGCTGTCCGTCTGTGTGTCTGTCTGTCCGTGGTCAAAATGTGTTCCACTCGCTCCGGACAAAACTTCTGTGCCGATCTTTCTGAAAATTTGTAGTTTATGTCATTGTGGGTCACGGATGATGCCCGATGTTTTTCTTTTACCAGAACAGCCGTTTGTTACTAACGGCTATAACGGCCCAAAACGGTTTTTTTTTTCTTCGTTATGGAATATCTCAGCTAATCTTTTGGAGGGTATGACGTTCAGTAACGATGACGCGTGAGAACATTACATTTTTGAGTGACGTCAAATACATTATGACGCATTTTAATTGACTTTTTTTTTCCTCCCCCCCCCCCCCCCCCCCCCCCCCCCCCCCCCCCCCGGCGTATTCAAGATAAACTGGGAGTACGTTTATATGCTTTGCATCTTGTTGAGATATAAAATATTTCATATGTATTTCTATAAAAGCATTGTGCTTGTTATCTGCTTCACACTGAAAAAAAAAAAAAGACAAAAAGAAAAAGCGCGACAAAATTTCTACTGACTAATGGTATAAACCATTTCACGTCTTTAAAAGGAAAAAAAAATGACGACGTGTTTAGATTGACGTTACATGCACAACCACCTAGGCCATGAAACTTGTTGAACCTTTGCACGAAACCCTGATGACGTGAAAATGTGACTACCTTTCTTTTCTTTCTTGCATTCATTGTTATATTTTTCTTTAATCTATTTTATTTGTTCATTTGAGAGGCCTGTACGTCCTTAATGAAGCCTTTATGAGCTTTTTTTCACTCCAAGTTCTTGAAGAACAGGGAGTACTTTTACAATGGGAACGAAGAAATGTTGTCTATGTGTCTGTCTGTGTGTCTGTCCGTGGTCAAAATGTGTTCCACTCGCTCTAGACAAACGTCCTCGGCCAGTCTTTCTGAAAATTTGTAGGTATGTTCGTTATGGGTCACGGATGATGCCCGATGTTTTATTTTACAAAAATAGCCGTTACTAACGGATATAACGCCCCAAAACGGTTATTCTTCTTTATGGAACATCTCAGTGACGAAATACATTATAACGCATGTTTGATTGTGACGTCTCAAATACATTATGACGCACGTTTGATTGTGACGTTTTTTCAGGAAGATAAACTGGGAGTACGTCTATATGCTATGCATCTTGTTTGAAATCCTGTCTCATCTTCTCTTCCTCCGCGCAGCCAGGCGTGACGGTCGGTGAGGAATGCGTTGGGTGTGACGATGCTAACGCCTCGGAGCTTTTTCCAGCCCAGTGTGTTGAGACTGGTGGACTACGCAAAACAGCTATGCTCTTGGACGACAGCGGCGAACGCCGTACAGTGATTGGCCAAGAAATCTGAACGACACTCTTAGGACACTCGACTCGGCTCGACTCGATCGCTCCAGCCTTTTCTTTCTGCTAGTGTGGGAGTTCCGCCGAGAGGATATCTGTGCTCCATCTTTCTGCAAAACAAGGATCGGTTAAAAGGGGGGGAGGCGGGGGGGGGGGGGAGGGGGGGGGGGGGGGGGGTGGGGGGGGGGGGGGGGGTGGGGGGGGGGGTGGGGGTTGGGGGGGGGGGGGTGGGGGGGGGGGGGGGGGGGGGGGGGGGGGGGGGGGGGTGGGGGGGGGTGGGGGGGGGGGGGGGGGGGGGGGGGGGGGGGGGGGGGGGGGGGGTGGGGGGGGGGGGGGGGGGGGGGGGGGGGGGGGGGGGGGGTGGGGGGGGGGGGGGGGGGGGGGGGGGGGGGGGGGGGGGGGGGGGGGGGGGGGGGGGGGGGGGGGGGGGGGGGGGGGGGGGGGGGGGGGGGGTGGGGGGGGGGGGGGGGTTGGAGATGAAGAATCTCATTCCTTCCAAGTAATTCCGGTTATGACAGAAAACTTTGCAATATTACCCCCCCAAATCTCATTCCTCTCATGTGGTGTTTTTGATTATGTATGCCTACAGCAAACCACTGTACGTAGGTCTATGAAGTAGTTAGATGTTTGGATCAATTTACCTACGTCTGCTTCACGTGTGGGGTAGGGTCGGGTGGAGACTGATTATGCGAGTGTGTGGCGAGTAATGTTTCAAACACAACACGGGAATCAATTTAGGTTCACTTGTCCTTTGGTCTGAATTTAAAGCTCCCTTATGGGCACAGTATAATGAGAATAAGAACAAAGAAGTGTCAAACCTCTCTCTCTCTCTCCCCTCTCTCCCCACCCCCCCCCCCCCCCCCCCCCCCCGGCATTAATTTCAACTGGACAAAACTTCGATTTTTTTTTTCTCGTATTCTCACCCAAAAGAGAGTTGTAAATATTTACCTTTTTTCAATCAGTAAGTACCTGGCGGAGTTTTGTAAACATTTTGCTTTTTTTCTCCAATACGTTGTGGTGGCATGGACTCCCACTGCTGCGATTTTAGCACAATCTGCGTCATAGTTTTTGCGACATGACGTCATACCGTATTGAAAAAAGTCATAGACATCGTTTACCTTTCCAGAACTCTGCAGAAAGCTACAGCCCCCCCCCCCCCCTCCCGCCTTACCCCACCCACACCTCCCACCCTCTCCCCTCCGCCTTTTTTTTTTTTTTTTTTTCTTTTTTTTTTTTCCTAAATCCGTTTCATAACGCCAGCAGTAAGGCCAAGATGAATACTATATACAGCGATGGGTCTCACCCGCCCCCCCCCCCCCCCCCCCCCCCCCCCCCCGGGCCGCCCTAACCCCGCCCCGTTTGCATTTCATGTCTCTATCACCAACTAATCAACCTTGTGTGAATGGACTATCGATCAGGCTCATTGTGTCTGGGGAGGACGAGGAGCTAAGCTGTTTCAGTGGCTGTGCCGGTCTGTGTCCGCTTTCTTTGGGTGAATAATTAATGGCCTGTTTGCTGCTGCCCTTCCGTCTTTCCTACTGCTTGCTGCCTGCCTTGCTTTGCCTGCTTCGGTCCACGTCTGCGCTGCTTCCTCCTTTTTTTTTTTTTTTTCTTTCATATTTTTTTTTTTTTATTATCATTTTGTTAAGAGGTCATCTGGCTTTGTGTATGTGCTGGCTGTGTTTTATCGGTGTGTTCTCTGTCTCTGTCTTTGTCTCGGTCGGGGTCGGTCGGTCGGTATGTGTGTGTGTGTGTGTGTGTGTGTGTGTGTGTGTGTGTGTGTGTGTGTGAGAGAGAGAGAGAGAGAGAGTTCTCTTTCTCATAAAATTACAATATACCAGCTTCGATCATTCCTCACAAATAGATTCTCTCCCCCTCCCCCCCCCCCCCCCCATTTATTCAAGGGATGCATACTGGTAATAAAAATGCTAATGTGTCCTTGCTTGCCAAAGGATGTTTTGTATCTTCGTGCTTATGTCCCATGAGAAAAATTCACCCTATTCTTTCTGTGACCTTGATAATGGCATTACTGATGCAGAAGCCTGTATTGCTGATGTTTTACTGTCTCTGCCTGAAGTGTTTCCACTTTCATCTGGAGATCCAAACGGCAGAACATCTGATATGCCACAGGATGAGTAACAGATGTTCTGAAGTTTAATGCTTAATTACACGGATATGGCGAATTGTTGAACATGTGCACATCACTCGGTCTATGTATTTTAAAACAGTGCACGTAATGGTGACCGTCAAGGTCATTTTACATGCATGTCAGGAACCGGAAGCAGCGTGAATGACTATGTCGTAGCATCCTGTGGTCTGTTCGCAGTTGTCCGGCGGTTTTGGTCAACTTCATGTAGCTGAACGGACTATTTCTGACTACTTACTTTCAGAATTTACTACTGGTTCTGGTTTCTCTTCGAACCAATAAAGCAAGAAATCTGTAAACAAAAAGTCCCAGTTTACTGAACATTTTCCGACAGCAAGACAGCATGCCGATTTATTTGATAAGCAAATGAATAGCAAGCTACACTGCCAATGATTGGAAGAGCTATGGCTGTTTTATTGACGAGGATGTTAATGCCGCTCTTGATACTTTTAATATGCATATATCAAAAAGAAACTGAATGCAGGAACACATGTCTTCTTAGAATTGATGGTAAGAAAAAAGACAATGACTGATTTGATAAAGAATGCTCTAATGCTAAATCAAATGTAAGAGGGCTTTTTGCGCTAGACAGGGAAAACGGTATATAAAGAAGATTATAAAACATATTGTCTTGCACGAAGAGAATAAAAAAAAAAGACTGATCGAGAAAAGGTTTTTTAAAAAAATGTTAACGCTTTTACATTTTTTCATTTTCATAAACGTCTTGAAAAAGGTGACATTGAAGAAAATGCTACTGATGTGACTAAAGAAGAAAATTTTCTGAAAATCAAACAGAGTATTCTTATTTTGATCGTCTAGTCTCAAGAGATATTTTTCTAAAAGCAATGAATAGAAAATCTGTAGGACCAGATGGAATTACCGGATAATTACTGAAATTTGGCGGTGATATCATCATTGATTTGTTTTCTTTATGGTTAAGTTCTTCAGCACACGTTTTTGATAAAGGGGGTGTTTTTAGAACAATTTAAGAAGGGTACATTTGACGCCCCCGCTAATGGTAGGTGTATCATTGTATGATATCAGTAGTAAGGCGTTTAGCGTAGTTCGAGTATCAACAGCGGCTGCAAGAGTGGGTGCAGCAAAATGACATCACAGGTGAGCATCAGGTAGGTTTCAAGAAAGGCTATTCAATTATTGATCAGATGTTCGTACTCTTAGCTTTGAGACAGACACAACTTTCTCAGAAGTATACATTATGCATAGCCTTTATTGCTTTCGAAAAAGCTTTTGACTCTGTATCAAAGAGCATTACTGTGGCCCGTACTACGACAGAATGGGATTCAGGGGAACCTCTGTACATGTATTAACAGTGTCTGTACTAGAGTTGAAGCACGATTAAGATCTGTGCTAGTTTTACCGACTGTGTGTACAAGAGGAGCAAAACAGGGAGATGCATGCAGCCCTGTACTTTTTTCTTTGTTTATGAACGAGCTAGCCCTTGAAATAATAGAAAAAAGAAGGCACGGCGCAACACTGACCTCCTGGTTTCATTGAATTGTTTATTCTGTCATTAGCAGATGATAGTGTCTTTGTTCTGTCTGAAACACCACTTATCTTCAAACACAACTGTTTTCATGCAGTGCAGCCTCAGTACTTCAGCTCAAGGTTAAGATTCAAAACGTATGGTGTGTTGTATTCAGGAACGGCGGCTATCTTGCAGCGAGACAGATTTTTTTTTTTTTCTTAATGGAAAGGAAGTAAAGATTTGTTTAACTGGTAAATATTTTTCCACAGGCTTAGTTTTGTATTTACTTGTGAAGACCTTGCAAAAAAAAAACAAACAACAAAAAACAAACAAACAACAAACAAACCCGTCTCGTTGTGCATTACGCATAAATTGTACATGCTTAAGAAGATGATTCAAACGCAGTATTTTTTTTTTTTTATTTTTTTTTTCTTTTTTTTTTTGGTTGTATTATCAGGTCCAATCCATTGCTACGCAGAGTGCTTAAATACGGGGGTGGGGAGGAGTGGGTGGGAGTGGGGTTAGATAGAACAGTTGCTCGTATTGAAAAGGTCCGCTTTATTTGCATAGAAGAAAATTTTTGGGGTACAGCTTAAAACATCGAAATGATTTCGTTTATGGAGAGACAGGAGATCATCCTGTTTAGGCAAATACGTCTGTTCAGCCTCCCAGATAATGGCTTAAGACATTACGTATGGATTGAAAATAAATCGTCTGTGAAAAGCTTACGAGATGCTGAAGTGGCTAGACTCATAACGGTAGCTATCCATGACTCAAACGGTAGACATACATGGGTAGGTGGTTTGCGAGTGCCCGCGCGCGCGTGCGCGTGAGTTTGCGCACGCGCGAACGCCGCGTGTGTGCATTTGTATAAGAGGAAGAAGACCAACCACACTCCTTCAATAAACCGACTAAAGAAAGTGGACAATACATGGAGGCGACGCGATGGGGGAAGGACGGGGGGGAGAGAGAGGGGGGGGGGGGAGGAGCACCCCTAACACCTCCCCCCCACACCCCCACCCCCAAGTCTGTGAGCCCGTCGGCGACGGGGTAGATGATCGATGCGGTCTATTCACCAGGCGCTGATCAGTTTATCATGGGTTTTGTAGTCAGCCGACGGTGAATGCGGGTGTGGCTTCCTCTCAGTTTCAGCTTGGACCCCCGGTCAGTTCACCGTTCGTAACCACACCACACACACACACACAACACACCGAGGTAGTAACACAATAAGGAACCTCACCAGGGTGCTTTCGGTTAGAGGGGGGGGGGGAGGGAGGGGGAAGGGGCTGGAGGGGGCAGCTGACTGCGTCATGAACGGACTGCCAATAACGGATGCAAACCTGATACTGTGATTGTATATATGAAAGAGATAGGGTGGGGTGGGGGTGAGAGACAGACACAGACGGGACCAGACTGACAGACCGAATGAAAGAGAGAATGAGTGAGATAATAAGGGTGTGGAGCGGGGGGAAGGGTGGGGGGCAGAGAGATAGAGGAAAGAGGGGTGCGTGGAGGAGGGAGGTAAGAGTCAGACTGACAGACAGACACACTGAAAGAGAGAATGTGTAAGCACGAAGGGAGGAGGGGGACAAAGGAAGGAAAAGAGAGGGAGAGAGAGAGAAACACACACACACACACAACACACACACACACACACCACACACAGAGAGAGAGAGAGAGAGTGAGAGCGAGAGAGAGAGTTGAGAGGAGAGAGAGGAGAGATGATTGAGAGAGAGGGAGAGCTGCGGAAAACAAACTACTAAAACAAGGAATGAGATTGATTTTAGGCATTGTCAATTCAGTTCTATTCTTTTTTCCTAGGACAGAGAGAGAGAGACAGACAGACAAAGACAAGACAGACAGAGACAGGAGACAGATAGCACGAGACAGACAGACAGACAGACCGAGTAGATCGAACACTTAGAAGACAAAGAAGAGCTAGAGAACCATAGTGACAGGACAGACAAACGTACAGACTGTGACAGAGACAGACAGACATAGAGAGAGATTGAATTAAGGAGACAGAAAGATAGACAGGAAGAGAGAGAAAGGGCACAGGAGGACAGACAGCTAGACAGACAGACGGACAGACAGACTCAGAGAAGGATAACTTTGGTGAGATGCATAGGGTTTAGACTTGTCTCTGCCAGAACCGACCAGACAGAGAGAGAGGCACAGGAGACAGATAGACAGACGGGGGACAGATTGCTCGGACAGACAGACAGACCGGACAGGCACAGATGAAAGGGTATCTGTGAGATGCATAGGGCTGGATCTTATTACCGAAATCTGTCAGAACCGAGGTTGCTTGAACGTATCCAGACCCATCAGAGCAGACCTCGCACTCGACTCGCACAAGACCCCCACGCATTCAAAGTCGCATACACGCTGCAAGAGAAAGGGTTATTTTCACGCGTAAACTTAAAGCCTTTTCACACACAAAACTTCACCGTTCTATGTCTTCCCTCCAATCGCCGCTCCCACATTTGTATCTTTGATACCACACCATGCACTACACACAACACACACACACACCACCATGACACAGAGAGAGAGAGAGAGAGAAGCAGAAGAAAAAAAGGGAAAGAAAGAAATAAGAAGAATCTTTTGCTCAGTCATGATGAAGAAAGAACGGTTTATCTGCTTTTTTTTTTTTTTTTTTTTTTTTCCCTCCAAGAGACCTTGTTTGTTTAAAACACACACACACACACACCACACAACACATACCTACATACACCACACACGCACCACGCACGCACGGCCGCACACACAACACACAAAACACATACACCACACACACACACACGCGGCGCGCGCGCGCGCGCGCACCACACACACAACACACACACACACACAAGAACACACACACACACACACACACACACACCACACACACGCACACACCACACACACACACACACTTAACCACAGAGCCTGCACGTACCCACAAACATGGTGACGATCTCTTAAAAAAAAAAAAAAAAAAAAAAGGAGAACTGGGCCAATCGAGCACAGATGGTATAAAAAGACTTTAAAACGTCATTTCTTATCGGAAACAGTCGCTTCGCTTAAACGGCTGAAAATCGGCCAACAGTGTGTCCGGCATTGACTCACCGGCAGCCTGGGTTGTTGCGTGAATGGTGGTTTTTCACACGCTTTTTTCTCAAAAATCGATTTGAAATCAGGCCGCCAAAGCCCACCGTTAGGCTCTCGATGCCTCCTACTCTGAAGCCTGTAAAATTGGGGCGACCATAAAATTTCACCTGAGTTTTGAAATGGACCCCTTTTTGAAATTGATTAGCGTTTCACAACACACAACACACACAACACACGCGCGCGCGCGCGCGCCGCACGCCACATGCACCTACGCACACACACATGCCCTACGGATACTCATTCACACATACCGGATACGCGCGCGCGCACACCACACACACACACACACACACACACATCAAACATAGCCCTGTGTGAGCGCATTTGCATTTGTGTGAACAAGCGGGTGCAAATTTGCATGTATGTATATGTATTGTGTGTATGAGTTCGCGCACGCGTGTATGTGAATTTGCATCTGTATGTGTATGTGGTGTGTGTGTATGTGTGTGTGTGTGTGTGTGTGTGTGCCGCGCGCGCGCGCGCGCGCGGCGCGCACGTGTGGTGTGTGTGTGTGTGAATTTGCATCTGTATGTGTGTATGTGTGTGCGCGCATACTTTCATATCTTTTGCGTGTGTGTGTGTGTGAGGCGTGCGTGTGTGTGGGTGTGCGTGCGTGCTTGTGTACGTACGTGCGTGCGTGCGTGCGCACGCGCGCTTGTGTTTTGTGTGTATTTTGTGTTTATCTGTGTGTGTGTGTGTGCGCGCGCGCGCACACACACACACACACACACACACACACACACACACACACACACACACACACACACGTAATTTATAAAATTGTACCTACACAGATGAACTGATCGAGAGACAACTTGCATATGCATAACAATCTGCCTGGTTGTAACTCGTAGTCACTTCCCGAGCCAGAGACCGCCCCCCCCCCCCCCCCCCCCCCCCCCCCCAAGGCAGGCAGGCGGCAGCGTTCATTATCATTTCGCACACCGCTCCTTCCATCGTGTCCAAACGGTCTGCTACCCACCCGTGCGTCCGCCGCTGAGTCGACAGCATTGATCACACACCTTTCACCAGCCGCGCGACTCAAACCCGCTCAGCGGCACGTGAACTGAATATCGATTACCTCCTCCTGTCATTGACTTCCCAATGATAAACTAATCAGCACCTGGTGAATGGGGAGGGATGGGGGGGTATCGATCATCTCGGGAAAATCGCCGACACGACCAGAGGCTTGGGGGGGGGGGGGGTGGGGGGTGGGGGTGGCGAGGGGGGGGGGAGGAGATGGTGGGGGGGGGGGGGGCGGAGGTTCGCGTCATTCAACCCTTAATCGCCCGCTTTTTTTTTTTTTCCTTTGTCGGTTTATTGATGGGTGGGTTTGATCCTTTCTCGTCGTTCTTCTTTGGTCTCCATCCCACGTCCCCCTCCGCCCCCCCCCCCCCCCCCCCCCCCCCCCCCCCCGTCCCCCTTGCTCACCACCTTTCTCTCCCTCCTCTCTCTCTGACTCTGTCCCTCTCCTCTCTTGTCCATTGGGGGGTCAAGGACGGACGTAGCAACATGGCGACGTGTTTTTGTTGAGCTGTGATTGAAATCAACTAAAAGTGGAACAGCGCCAACCCCAGCGAAGCAAGAAAGTCCCAGCACCATGCCAGCGTGTCCCCAGCACCACCGGCAAGTCACAGGCAGGTTTCTGTTTTTGTGCTCATGAAGATTCTTGAGAAGAAATCCTGCATCAAACATCCAGGGGGCATTTTGTTGTTGTGGAAGGGATGTGGTTTACAATGGGAAAACACAACCTGCTCTCTTCACTGCCACTTATGAAATGTTGTGCTGCAAAGACTGTCACCTACAAACGGGAGGATGTGCCTATGGTCAGAAAGGGACGTTTTGGGTGTCATGACAGCTATCGCCATGGGTTTTCCTGTCTTTCCTATTGCTGTGTTCTGGGGATGTTTGAATCCAATCCAGGCCCAGTTTCACCAGAAAAGAACAACATGCAAGCTATGTACCAGTGTATCAGAGATAGCATCAGAGATGAAATGAAAGATGTCACCAGAAAGTTGAAAGAAGCAGCAGGCTGCAGAGCATGAGGTCCTGAAAGCAAGCCAGCAGAAGCAGACTGAGAGACTGGAGAGCAAGATTCAACAAGTAAGTGATACTCTGATTGAACAGTTGGAGAGGGTGGAGAGAACACAGGGTCAAATCGAGGAAGAGTTAGAATGCATGAGGGCATGTTGTGATAACCTTCTGAAAGAAAACCAGGATCTCAAGAAAGAAAATGGAGACACTGAGACACAAATGCGATTCTTTGGAGAACCACAGTAGAGGCGAAAATAAACCTTCTGTTTGTAGGACTGAAGAAAGACAAGGCAAAAGAAGACTGGAATGACTGTGAACAGAAAGTGAGAAGTGTGATCAGAGAAGGCTTGGCCATTGAGGAGGAGATAAGCTATTGAGAGAGCGCACAGAATGGAAGAAGAAGTGATGTCATCATAGCCAATTTCTTTCATACAAGTCAAGACTCTGATCATGAGGAATGCAAAGAAACTGAAAAGTTCTGACAAATATCAAAATATCTTTGTTCGAGAAGATTTTTCTGAAATTGTGCGCATCAAAAGGCAAGGACTGGAGAGAAAAAGCCAAAACACTATACGACAGTGGCCAGAGGACAAGAATGAATTTGACAAGCTGATCACAGAAAAGGCAATATTCACCTATAATATTGAAAAGAGGAAGTAGTCAGACTGAGCAGGAACAGAGAGACAGACGGTGAAAAAGAACATGATGAAACGATGAGGCTGTCATTCACAGTAATAATGGCATCAGGAGACAGAAAATCAAGACCAGTCACAGTCAGTTTGGATTTTGATCCCTTGTCAACTGCCAGCAGCAACAGAAGTCCAAGCTCCTCTCTCACCCTTTCAATGGCGGAGTACCCAAGTCTCAATCAACCAAAGAAGATGACCAGAGAGCCAGAGCGTGAACGAGAGCGAGTGTGCAAGGTCGGGGTCGAGGGGTCATGCACGGAATGCACAGGCATCTGACAACTTTGCGTCGTCGAACCTGAGTGAGCCCAATGATGACACGACAGAGAACGAGTTCTGTAAATCGAGCAACGGAGAAAGCCAGTGTCAGCGAGAAAGGAAAACACACTGCAGAAATGGATGAGCAAAGCAAACACGCAGGGTGCAAGGGCTAAGGGGGGGGGGGGGGGGGGGAAACAAAAACTGGAAGGGGTGCGGTCTTCTCAACTGTGGGGTGGAGGAGAGAGAGGGGTGTTGGTGGAGTGGAAAAATGGGGTGCGCAGGGTGGTGTGTTGGGGGTACTAACAAATGATGGGGTGGCCAAGGCCCGTTTTGTTTAAACATTTGTACGTGGAACTGGGAAGGGTTGATGCGTAAATTAGACTTCCCGATGTTGTTTCTACATTTGTTATCTTTTGACATTTTTTCTCTTTGAACGAAAGTTTTGTTTTATGTTGACACTGTTCAGTATACACCTTTTAAAGATTATGATGTATACACTGCTAAAGCTGTAAAATTATCTCAGCAAGGCAGATACTCTGGGTGGAGTATTAGTGTTTGTGCGTAAAACCCTGGCAGAATATATCACAAAAATTGATACATATTTAGAGCAGCTTTATTATTCTGAACTGGATGAGAAGTTGACAGGGAAAGATAGCCAGTATTTCTGATCTGTATATATATCCACCCATATGATAGTAAATTCTGGAGACAAGCACAGCATTGGCATTGGAGTGGAAATCATTGAGCAATGGTTTTAGTTGATTTATATGAAAGATATGAAGATTTTCATTTATTATGTGTTGGTGATATGAATGCGAGGACTGGATGTGAAAATGCGAGATTATGTGATACACTTTTTGATATGTGCACGCGGAATCATTATATAATGATCAAAAAGATGACATGTTACACGAAAGTCAGATTATACAGAAAGTATCCCGGTTTCGGGACAGATTTACTTGATTTGTGTACTACTTTTGAATTGTGTTTTGCCAATGGCCTTATCCAATATGGGTTTGTGATTCGTTTACCTTTCATTTCAAGTGCGGGTAGTAGTACTATTGGATTATTTCATAATTTCCTGAAATTATTTCTTCAAGATTGTGTTACGTCTTTTGCGTGTTTTAGTCAAGGCCACTTCGACTCACCACATCTACCCTTTTGTATTAAACTGTTAGCATCCCAAGATGCATGCGACGAGATAAATTGTCTAAAAGTAATAATATCAGGGAAAAGAAGTGGATAGAAAAACGCATTTGGAATCCTGCTTTCGAACAACAGTTTTAGAGACCAGTGCCACTCAGCTGAAGCTCACAATTTGTTTTTTCTGAAGCCTCTTAAGATTAATAGATCTGACATTAATGAAGCGGTAAGATTGTTTTCTAGTACTTTTGGAGGTCTCTTGTAGTGACTGCATGAAGAAGCGTGGTTTATGTTTTGGAGGTAATATCAGTAACCCTAAAGGGTTTGATTCTAAGTGGCAAACAGGGCCAAAAAGAACAAACAAGACTTTCACTAACTGTTAGCCAGACAAAAGAAAGATTCCTGATGACCGAAGAGAAATATGTTCAGTAATCGAAAAGAATATAAATTCACTTTTTGGAACAGAAAAACGTAGCTCTAAACGATGAAAAGGCTTTACGGCTTGACTTCTCCTCCTCGGCAAAGACAGTAAATCATTTTGGATAGAGATTAGACAGACAACTTTCAGGAAGAAGGAAGACTAACTTGGCCCAGAAATATACAGACAGGCAGTGTTTTTTTAACATTTCCAAAAACTGTTTAATATCCCAACACAATAAAGTAATATTTTTGACTCTTGAAACAAGACTGTAGCTGTGAAGAATTAAATGTACCTATAATGAAATGGAAGTCCTCTAGTTCCCTTCGAAAATTGAAAACGGGAAAAGCGTGTGGTATTGACGAAATTGTTTCCAGAAATGTTAAAACTGGGTGAATGATTTTTCGGTTCCTTTTATGACCTTTTAAGGCTATTTAATAATACGCTTTTCAATCAGGGTCCTCTACCCTGAGAGGATTGGAGTAGAGCAATTATTGTTTCCGATTTTTAAAAGGGGAGATAAAACACTGACTGACAATTACAGAGGGGTTTCCCTTTTAAGCCTAATGAGCAAGTGCTACACAAACGATTCTCAACAAAAGACTAGTAAATTGGATTGAAACAAATAAAATATTGACAGAAACCCAGGCTGGATTTAGAAAAGGTTATTCGACATTTGATCATATTTTTACCTTAAAATGCAATAATAGAGAAAAGCTTTTCTAAAAAAGAGTGGTAAACTTTATGCATTGCTTCGTTGATTTGAAAAAAGCTTAAAAAAACTTTTTGATTCTGTGCAACCATGAACCTTTGTTTTGAAGTTTTGATAAAACTGGCATAAATGGCATAATGACATTCATGGGAAGGCTGTAGTAGTGGCTGTTTTTATAAGTCAGTCTACTACTTTCCTGTGTTAAGAACTGATGGACACTTAACAGAATTTTTTTTGATTGTCCTGTTGGTCTGAGACAGGGATGCATTTTAAGGCCCTGAACTTTTTTTCACTTTTTATAAATGAGATTGCAAACCACGTGAATGATAATGGATTACATGGGATACAGTTGTTTTGCCTGGTCCTTGTTTGAATTATTTTTAACTTTTTGTTCGCAGATGACGTTGTTCTTTTTTCTGTTGTCCTGTACTGCCAGAGGTCTTTCAAAAACCAAATTGATATATTAAATGATGCTTTGCAAGATCATGTTTCTTCTGAAGATAATATAGATAAAGATAAAGACTATGGATTATGTTTTTTTCGTAAAGGGGGATTCTTAGGCAAGTATGAAAAGTGGACTTTTGATGAAGTGAAACTAGAAGTGGTCAATGAATATAACTATCTTGGATTTGTTTTTACGACAAGAATGACTTTAAACAAAATGTGTTGATCCTCTGGCTGGCGACCAAGGGCAGAAGAGCGTGTTCTGAAATGCGTGCGTAAAAACACGTTGTTGGAAGACTATATGATATTTCAAAATCGTGTTTCTTCAAATCTTTGATACACAAGTACAACCCGTGTTGATGTATGCTGCTGAATTGTGGGGTTTTACACAGGTTGGAGAACATTGAAAAAGTTCACAATGTTTGCATTGTAAACGATTTTTTGAAAATCCCCTTGAAAGTATACCAAATAAGTTAGTCCTTGGTGAAAACCGGGCGATTTCCTCTTTATGTAAATAGTTCGGTTAGATGTATCAAGTACTTGTTTTGAAAATTTTAAAGATGGACTTGTCTAGGATACCGAAACAGGCTTATATTATGCTTAAGAATTTAGATGACCAAGGGAAACCATGCTGGGTTAGTTTGGTTTAGAAATACACTATTTTAGAATGGGATTTGGATATGACTGCTGTGGGTTTAACCAAGGGAGTAGGGTGTGAACATCATTTTTATCCTTGTTTAAAACAGCGTTTGATAGAACAATTATCAACAAGAAATGGCATAGTTCAGTTATGAATGGAGACGTTTATAGTATACCTATACCCGTCTTTCAAACAGTCATTTGAAAGTGAAGGATACTTTCAGTTCGTTTGACAAAAGATGTTTCCGAGATGGTTGGTATTAAAATTAAGACTTGGGTATTGCCAATTAAATGGCTCTTCACTCAGAACGATGTTTGGCGAAAACAGAAAACTTTACATGTCCAGTTT
>JADBJO010009145.1:0-45000 GCA_016801955.1 Conus betulinus
ACATTTATTGACAACAATATGAATCCCAGGTTTTGTAATGTTGTTGAGCAAACACCAAAAGGTATTTTTGCTTTGTTTAGTGGGCTTTTATGTGGTGAATTGTCATAAATTTCTAAAACAAAACAAAACAAAACAAAAAAAACCCTGTTTTATCATATGTTATTAGTGCGAACCATCATTATTACCCCCCAAATCAAATTAGAATAATGTAAAATTGTAGACAAGGGTATAAGGAAGTAATCACAAAAAATCTAACAAATAACCCAATAAATGGATGAATAGTGTAGATGTTCGTGAACATACCATGAAAAGCATGATTATGCCCCTTTTTACCTAAAAAATAATATCCCCAATTTATGAGCAGAACAAGATTCCTGGGATTTATATGACTGTCATGTGTTAGTGCTGATACTGAATAAATAGCAAGACCACTTTTTTCAGTGTTTTGACTCATTCTATTTGGCGCAGTGTGTTTGTGTATACTCGAAAACTGTTTTTTTTTTTGTAAAATTTTTATAATTATGTCAATTTCTGATATACTAATTATCAACATAATCAAGTCATTTTGTCAGGACATTGTAGACAAATGCATTATAACAAAACGTGCAAAAAATCAGAGAGGTCTGTCAAGAAATACGTGAGCAGTAACCATTTTATTGAACCTACCCAAAAAAGTTAAATTTAAATTTTACCTTGGCATACAGATTTTCAAATGTGCTATTATACTGTGGCAGTGAAGGGGTTAAAGTTAACAGTAACAGTCTACTTTTTCTTTTTTTTTGTGGCCACATTTAAAAGTAAACTGAAAGGTTAATTTTTGTGTATGTTAATAGCAAGCATTCTGACACTTTGTCCCAACAGATTTTCCGAATGTTCCATTGATTTACCTCGAGTTACAACATGTGTCCTAGGCTTGTGATGTGCCAGTTGAGACTCTGGCAGATTGTTGTTCTGAGAGTCCAGTATGGCTGAAGGCAGTGCCAGCAACAGTGCACTTAATGACATGAGCTCAGTCTCTGGAATGCAGAAAACTGAAGTGGAGTGTGGGTTGTGCAGATGTGGGTCAGCTGTTGCAGAGAACTGAAGACTTGAAGCACACACCTCTCAGACAACAACTGGAGCAGCTGATCACTCAGAGGTTTGAGTCAACTGTCAGACAGGTCAGTTTACTACCATGGCGTCCACGCAGAGTGTGTGTGTGTGTGTGTGTGTGTGTGTGTGTGTGTGTGTGTGTGTGTGGGCATGCTTGAATGTGTGCATGTTTGGATACATGTGTTATGTGGACACACACAAGTTCATGCATGTGTGTATGAGTACATATGTTTTCTGTAAAAGTTAAACATTTTCTACGTATTTTTGTGCGCATGCATACGTTTTTTAACCCGTTCACAGCCAGAAAATATTACAAAGGCTTTCCCAGTGCCGGGGAAATCTAATGATTGGGGGTAATAATTAACAAAAAATTCTAGCTCAGAAACTACAAAAGATATAAAAATGAAATATATATGTTTTTTGAAGGAAATTGAATGGAGATTTTGAATCTGGGCTTCTTTTGTTTTAATTTTGATAATGAAAAAATATTTAGGCATTTAGATTTGGATAAGATTTTCTTGCACCATCAAAAACATATGTATTTACCACTACAGCTTCACGTCCAAAAAGAACACAAAGCAAAAAAGTTGAAAATAAAGTTTGTATTGTCACACTAAACCAGTAAATGAAAGTAAAACAGTTTAGAAGTCTATCAAGATGCTCACACTTCATGCAGACAGGTCAGTCCAAGACCACGCCCCCCTCCCCCCACCATGCCCCCTTGCTGGATTTCAACTCTCTCTTTCACTCCTCTTCCCCTACCTTTCCTGCTGCCCAGTGTCACAGCTGCGAGCAGTCCGCGCTCCCCTCACGCCCTGACTAACATGTCACTGGCCACTCGCACACAGTGCAGAGTACACACTAAGCTGGCTCGTTCGACGCTGGTAACCAGTCAGCTGAACACACACTCTTGAGATCGCACAGCACGACTCAATAACTGACGAATATTGTCGGCAATTCCATCACTATCATCATCTCACCTTCATGCTCAAGTGAGTCATTGAATAAAAGATTATTATCTCTGTCAAAAATGATTAGCAGAGCCTGCTCAGCTGTGTAAGTACATTGATTTGGTCGCTACGCTCGTTGAAGGTTGCGCCACCATCTTTGCAAGCGAAACAAAGCGCTGGCTGGTCACCCAGTCAGTGATGAGAATAAATGGTCTTTCCCCTCACGTGTGGTCATTTGCATATCATTTTAATACTGCAGACATATATGGCTTACTACGCACACTCTATTTCAGTCCTTGATAGGAATAGTAACGAATGAAAATTCAAGAAAAATGCATGATGTCAGTGGACGGTCCATAGGCACTGGGAGTGCATTTTTATGGCGGCGTCAGCTGACGGCTTAAAGGCACTTTATGGGTTAATGCAAATTTATGCATATACATTGTGTTCATTCCACCACGCAGACGTAAGTATATATTAACATTACCCTTGCACCTTGCATATGTTATATATTTGTCTGCTGATCATATTTGGATGTACGTCCACACTTTCTGGTCACACATACTCAAACATTTTTTGGGTCATGTCTAAGTTAATGTGTAAATTTCCTAGTCATATGCAGTTACATGTTAACTTTTTCAGTCAGTACCTGTGTACATGTTAACATTTTCCAGTTATGTGCACAAAGATGAATTTTCTAGATGTATGTATGTTCATGTGTAAGTGTTGGTGTGAGACAGCTGCCAGCAGACGACAAGCTGGAGGTGTACGTGAACCAGATGGACCAGGTGGTGCCAGCCTTCACCGGCATTCTTAATCGCCTGGCTTTCGCTTCCCTGGAGGAAGCTTTTAAGGTCAGTGTGGGGGATGAGCTGCCCTTAGCGACAAGGAGCTTGCATAGGCATTTGATACAAAGCGGGATCAATCATTACATTTTTTTGCTATTTATTTTTTAATGTATTCAGGTGTTACCACAAGACTATTTTTGAAATAGTTCTGATTTCAAGCCATGATTCAACTGTAATTGCTTACAGTATGAAGATTAAATTTAAAATGTGCAAGTTCCACAGAGAGATGAAAAAAAGTTTCTGCAGATATCTGGCTATGAATTTTAATTAGAAACAGTGCAAGTGATTGTGAAAGAAAAGAAGAAACCAGAAAACTAAATAATGAACGAGATGATACTAATACGGGTTTCTTGTCTGCTGAAGTTTAAAGTGTTTCACTTTTACCATTATTTGATTTCAACAATATCATGTGAACATGGAAAATAAAGCTCTGTAAGGCAGGAACATTGCACCAAAGCATGTGTTTAAATGATCCCCCTGCTGACAGGATACCCACATTCTTTGCAAGAGCTTTCAACTGTACTGTGACTAGGCTTGCCTGGGGGCTGTTGTGGTAGTGGCTTGAACTTGGTGTGGTTGGTATCTTTAGGTTGGGTTTTTTTTTTTTTTAAGAATAACATCTTTCCGTATAGATAAAAATGCAAGAAATTTTGCTTACTAATTGCTAAATAGTCAAAGAATTTGAATCTTACAATAGAAAACTTGTGTGTTCTTAAGTACTTTTGTAGTATGGGTCATTATTTGCTTTTGAGGTCAATAAATATTTCATAATTATTACAGTTGTACTACTGGCCATTGATGTTGCTATATTGACCATGTGGTTGATACTATTCTTTGTTGAGGGCTCTAGGGCATCTCAGAGACTTCATCTTCTCCATCACCTGGATTGTTGTTACCGAGGTTGAGAGCGGTCGTATGATTCCTCACAAGGCAGACCATAATTTCTTACAATATTTTGTCATTGAAAAAATTCAGGGTTGTTCTGACTGCAAGTTAAAGAGATAAGCTTCTATGAAAATTGGGAGAATATGAGTGAGTTTTATACCTTTGACTGGCAAATATATGATCAATGCTCCCTGTCTTCGCAGGTTGTAAGCATGAAACAATTACTGATGCTTTCTGTCACAGATGTGTGAAAGGATTTGGCTGGGCAGAGTATTTGGGATCCTTGAATTGTGTTGAAAGTCTTCGTGTTTCGAAAGCCAGTCCTTGCATGGCATCGTGACTCACTGTGGGTGCTTTCTGTGTGTGTGTAAGACAATTGTTTTGTCCTTGGTCATGGAACTCAGTCATGGATTATTAAGCAGGTGGAACAAAAAAGTAATCAAATGAGTTTTATTTGAAAATGCAAATAAAAAGGATGCTGTACAACAACATGCTTAGGGTTTGAATTTATCCAAGATGTTGTTTTCACAACTGGTAAGTCCTTAAGAGGTTGTTGAAAGGTCCTAGTTAAGGGGTTCCAGTTTGCTGTGATTACTACCAGTCTCCGGTTTTTTACAACTAAAAGTGTGTTAGGATAGGAGGTAAGATTTGGGTTTTTGAAAGCAGTGTGCTCTCACATTTCTAAATGGGTCAATCTCAGATGCAGACACAGTGGATTTTCAAATGCGGAGCTGATCGCGAGTACTGCTGAGTGTCAAACCACTGACCAACAGAATGGGAATCCAGTCTTTTTGCCACTTGGTCACCACATCTTAATTCTGATCGTAGCATTTATATGGAACTCTGCATTTGTCTGTGTATATGAATCAGTCTGCATAGCGGGAATGAGCTTTCCATACAGGTGTGTTGATGGATGTGTTGACTGCTTGTCTCGCAGCAAGGGTCCAGTCATTTGGAGGTTGGCAATACACGCCTGGTCAGCCTGCTGTCAGCACTGTTGGAGCAAAAGTGGCGGGAGTCAGACAAACAGGACATCTTCGATTTCCTCATCACCTGGGTTCCCATGGACAACTACCTGCAGAGATTCAGTGAGTGTGTGGGTTACTTGCAAAAATGGACGGACATCTATGAAATCTGATATTGGTGTATTCAGGTATAAATGTGATTATTATTAACAGGAGCAAACTGTAATGTTTCCTGTAGGAGGGTATTATGCTTCATTGACCAGTGTTTTGTCTTTTTTTCACCTATGGAATTTCTGTAAACTGAATGAGGATTAAAGGTGCTTTACTTGGTTTAGATTATTTCTCCATCTGAAAATTTTTTTGCTGTAAATTTTCTCTTTTGTGAAGATTCTCTAGTTTTTGTTGAACTTCTGTTGTTGTTTTCATTTTTGTTTTGGGTGTAGTATGCTTAATGAATTATACTGTAAATTCTTCTCTCAAAGTTTGACACTCTTTCCCCCCCCCTTTTTTTTTTTTGTTTTTGTTTTGTTTTTATTTGCTTTTTTTTTTGGGGGGGGGGGGGGGGGGGGGGGGAGTGAGGCGTTGCTGGGAGGAGTTGAATAACCTCAGATGTACTAGGCATCAGTTGAATGTAACAAACAAATCTTTGTTTGGAGTATGTAGGAGGATTGATTTTGGGAGAATGGAGTGTGTGTGTGTGTGTGTGTGTGTGTGTGTGTGTGTGTGTGTGTATGTGTGTGTGTGTTTACACAGCAGGGATTTTCTCATTTCTGATCTGGCTTTGTGTGCATCTTGCTGAAAGCAATGTAATATCAGACAGACAATAATCTTTTGTTTGCCATCATGTTCTTCACTATGTTCAGCTCTTTGCAAGCCATTATCAGTTATGGCCCAACTTGTTATTGCTAAGAAGTACTAAGTCCTGTTTGGTCAAACATTTTGTAACTTTTTTTTGGCGTCATATACTGTACCATGTCAGACCATAGCATTCAACGGCAGTCAGTCAGCTCTGTCAGGCTGAATTTTTTAGGCAAATGCAGTCATAAGACAGTCATGTGACGCCCACCCACTTCCGCCAACGGAAAAAGCCGATGTTTGCTTTCCCGTACCTCATTCAACTTCGGCCTGTCGCCCAAGCAAGATAAGTCTTGTGCTCTGTCTCGCCTATACTTTGCGTTTGTGTAAAGATTGCTTGTGTTTTGTATTCGTGACTCATTCACTTGTGGCTTGCGCTAAACCCTTAGTACTCTTGCCTGTGAGGCTATTGGTGGGCTAGCATTCCTAGCATTTAATTAATTTTCGCAATCGTGGTTATCCTGGTTCTTGTTTTATCGGTGTTTTTTACACAGGCGAGTTCGTTTTTTCTTTGGTGCTGTACCTCGGCTCCTCTTGAGTTCCTTGGGCCTTTTCAAGACCTCGCTCGCCTTCTCCTTACGGCCCTCCTCTGTGTACGGCCCTCCTGCACGTTATTTTCCCCTCATCATGCCACTACTCTGTTCGACAATCGCGTTGCCGATCTCGTCCGCCATCTTTCTTTGCGCCAGTCGTGCTTTCACCATTTCGCCTCATCGTAATAAGTCCATTGTACTACACGTGGTTTAGCATCTACATTCTCGTGTTTGTACACATATGCTTTTGCATGTATCTTCACTTATCCTTCTTCAACTCGCGGATCGCGATCTACTGTTGTTTTCCACTCGGATCGGTACTTCGATCACGCAGCATTACTCAGCTATTTTCAGTGACAGTGCTGTTGACCGGTGATCGAGTTTCTCACGATTTCTCGATCCCCTGGCACATCACACGAGCGATTTTTCTCTCTCACCTACCCCTCGTGCTCTTATACTTGTATCATTACTTATATCATTATGCATGGCCGATCGAGTTTAGTTATCTCTTGCTCAATCGACCGTCGTGTCTCCCCTTTGCGATCATGTGCTCCGGATTTGCTTGGCACCATTGCCCAACATAGTGAAGGACTCCGTCGGGTCAAGCCACTATACCTTTCAGAAGTCGTTCACATTCCCGGAAAACCCGCGGGTCGATTCCGATCCAGAGCAAACCGTTCTTACCACGGAAGAACGGCCGGCCGAGGTAGCTGGAGACGACCTTTCTGCGAGGGGGACGGGGATCTTTCCTCCTCTACCTCTACCCGACCGCCAGATGCACGACCGCGGCGTTTGAAAGATAAAAGGCAAGCGGCCACCATTAACAAATGTCTCTCTTTTGACCTGGCCAGAAAATCAAAGGGCAAGGCTCCCCTCAAAGGGCCGAGTCAAGCCAAATCATCTCCTGAAATTCTCCGTCTCCTTTGGCCAGCTTGCCTTCTACCTTTCCTGCGCAAAGCGAGACCTCTGTCTATTATGCCGTGTCACGCGACCCTCGGCTCGGCCTCCTGGGACCTTTGCCGAGACGCGGACCGGCACAGGTGACGGGCTTGGGCAGGAATCACCACCCGTCACTCGCTTCTATGAGCCACGGGTCACTAGTTCCCCCCCCCCCCCCCCCGACTGGACTCCCGGTCTCATGACGCTGGACCCCACTGTGCACAGGTGCAGCCAACACCCCTGCATGAGGAGCGTCCTAACTCCGGATGCAGTTTTATAGTCACGTCGTGGCAGGACCATGGGCATGGCTATAATTCTGGGCGTATGGCCACGCTGGGTTTTGATGCCGGTCATATCCAACACAAGGACGGTTGACCAACCCCGATCGACGTCGCCGTCGCAGGTTCCCCTTGGGGTACAGGATGTTGGGGAGTCAACCTCCTCAGCTCCCCACTTGGGCAACGTCCGTGGTCCCGTTCCTCTGGGGGGAGGATCTACCAGCGGGGCCATGGGTAACCTGGCCTATCCCTCTTGGGGAGGGAACACAGTGCCGCAGCCAATCCAACCCGCACTTAGGCGGGTAGGGGGCTCGGCTACCGTGCCCCCCTCCTCACCACCTCCACCAACGTCTTCGGAGGCCCACACCAAGGACGTGTCTGGAGCTCTGCACACTCTGGGCGGGTACGACAGACCACGGTCTCTCGAACCCCCCCCCCCCCCCGGTGTTCCAGGTTACCCCAGTCCCCGGGGAGACCCTGCACATACCCAGGGCTGCCACAGCCCGCCTACCTCCCCGGGGACCAGTGGCTCTATGCCCCCAAGAGAGACCAGTGGTTTTATCCCCACACCCAACTTGAACAGCTCCATGGTCGCATGTGGCACCCAGCCTCATCCACCTGGCTCGACCTTGGTCCCCATCTCCGGTGCTGTCCGATCGGCAGGCTGGGCTCCCCCACCCTAGTCTGGCCGCCCAGCAGAGAGCCATGATGGACCTGCCCTCACCCCCCCCCCCCCCCCCCCCCCCCCACTACCAACAAGGGCGGGACCCTCACGCAGCCATGCACTTGCCTCCTGAGGAAAGTCCCTTTCAACTTTCCCTGGAAGATGACCCCCCACAGGCTGAGGGTGACAAGGAGAATGAAGTCTTCTCTTCCTTGCACGACGTGCGAACCATTGAACGATTTCGACCGGATTTGGTGACGAGAGATGTCCCACAAGCTTGGTGATGAGGGATGTCCCACCCTCTGACGATCTCCTGGCGTTCCCCGAGATCGTCAGGCCGCCCCCAGCCCAACGATCTAAACCCAGGATCATTGCGCCTCAGTCCATCACATCACTTTGGGAAGGTCCGACAACTCGTGCCAGGGGTGCGCAAGCCGTCCCCTCGCCAGGGCAAGACCTCTCCCCGGCGCCTAATGCGGCCACCGTCGGGCACCCTCCTTGGGGTCCTCAGAAGGCACCCCAGTTGCCTCCTTATTCACAGACAATCCTGCAACCAGGGAGTTTGGCATTTCCCAAGCAGAGTGTCGACTGATCCCCCACCGGGCCCCCCTACTTCGGGCTCCATCTCCTTTAAGGCCTTAAAGGACGAGGACCGGGTAGCCCGGATGGGCATCCTACACACCACTGCCAGGCACGCCTGTCTTGGCATGCTCCTTGCTCCTGCAGTGGGCGGAGGTACTCTGGCCGGCGGATGACAGTGCCATCCCAGTGTCCGCGGACTCAGGCTCCGAGACACACCAAGAGATGGACTCTCGCTTGTTCAGCGATCTTTTATGCGACACTGGTCAACAGGATCTCGCATCACCTTTCGGCAGCGGCGGACAGTGCAGCCAGGAGCAACCTTATTTGCCTGTTGGTAGTGAGAGATGCTGTGCTGGCACGGTCCACTCTCTCCTCAGTGCTCAAGGCATCCCTGCGGTGCATCCTGGGCCAGGACCAATCGCTCTTTGGCGACTATTCCACTGCTATCATATCACAATCTGTTGAGGAACGCAAGCAGGCAGCGTCCTTTGTGCCTAGGCCTCAGCCATGCCCTGCTAGGCCCCCAGTGCGTTCCTACCCTGCCTCCGCCAGGCCCAGACCTTATCCCAGGCAGGCACCATCTCACACCGCAGGACCCGCCAAGCACCCCCACACTTCTCCTAGGCCAAAACTGAAACCTCCCCAACAGAATTTTTGGTTCAGCCAACAATCACAGCCACGGCGATGACTAGGGGAGTCACTGGGGGGGGGACTTGGATCAGGCAACCCTTCCATCACAACCCCTCCACCCTATCCCCCCCCCCACCTGGACCATCGGCCCCCCTAGCGGGCAGCCTCTCCCGGCATGCCCACTAGTGGAGACGTATGGGCCTCAGCCCCTGGATAGTGGCGGTTTTACAGGAAGGGTTTCGCCTACCTTGGGCCCACGAACGCCCCCTCCCCTCATGCGTTCTCCCCCTCCCTCCCCAGTGATCCCCCCCCCCCCCCCGGGCCAGGCGGAAGCTCTTCGCCTGGAAGTCCTAGAACTCCTCCAAAAGGGGCCATCACAGAGATTTCCCAGCCCAACCCCGGGTTTTACTCCCACCTCTTCGTGATCCCCAAACCCTCTGGGGGATGGAGGCCCATCCTCGACCTCTCTCTCCCCTCAACAAGTTTCTCAGACCCACCAAATTCAAGATGGACACTCCCACCCAGATCAGAGACTCTATCCATCAGCTCGTTGGGCTACCTCCATAGATCTGAAGGATGCGTACTTTCAGATCCTCATTCACCCTGCCCACAGACGTTTCCTCCGGTTCGTCTGGCAAGGTTGAGTGTTCCAGTTCAAGGCTCTCTCCCCTTTGGTCTCTCTTGCACCCCCTTCCTCTTGTCAAGGAGATGGCCTCCCTGGCCAGACAGGAGGGCATTCGCCTACTTGTCTACCTGGACGACTGGCTCGTCCTAGCCCTCTCCCAGGCTCAGTGCCGAGCCCACACCAACTGCCTCCTCAGTCTCTGTTCCACACTGGGGTTATCACCAACCCCCCAACAAGTGCGAACTCCCTCCCAGTCAGAGGTTCTCCTTCCTGGGTATGAGTTTCGACACCATCTCCATGCAGGTCTCCCCTACCCCGGAGAGGTCCACCCTCATAGTGGACCTCATCTCCAGAACTCTGTGTCTCCTCTCCTAGGGATGATGGAGTCCCTCTTGTCCCTCATTCCCCTGGGTCGGGTCCCCAAACGCCAGCTGCAGAGGGAGTTCCGTTGACGTTGGTCACAGACTTCCGACCGCTGGGACCAGACCATTCCCCCCTCGACCACTGTGCCATCAATCCATCCACTCTGTCCACTCTGACCTGGGGTTCCCCGCTCTCTCCCAACTCAGCCACTGGAACTCTACGCAGACACCTCCAACTTGGGCTGGGGGGCCCACTTGGAGGACAGTCATGCCTCGGGGGAGTGTGGGACGCGCTGATGGTACATCTCCACGTCAATGTCTTAGAATTGGAAGCGGTCAGGCTGGCCCTCCTCCACTTCCAGCATCTAGTCTCTCACCGTGGTTCTCCTCCTCATGGAAAACACGTCGGTAGCTTACTATGGGGGGGGGGGGGGGCTCACTCCATCGGCCCTCTCACTGCGGACAGAGGCCCTCCTTTGCTGGTGTCACACACG
The DNA here is from genome assembly GCA_016801955.1 of Conus betulinus. NCBI lineage: Eukaryota > Metazoa > Mollusca > Gastropoda > Neogastropoda > Conidae > Conus > Conus betulinus. The sequence continues at coordinate 10,703 of JADBJO010009145.1, forward strand.
GGGAACCACCCTCCGCGCGAGACACATAGTGGGGACACGCAATATCCTGGCAGACTCTCTCAGCCGGTCAGGGTCCCTTCTGCCCACAGAGTGGACCTGGGACAAGCTGACACTGACTGCAGTGTGGGAACACTGGTTCAAGCCCATGGTCGACCTCTTTGCGACCCGGTTCAACCATCAGCTTCTGATGTATGTCTCTCCCGTTCCCAATCCCCGAGCGTATGCGCTCTCCCTTCCCTGGGCGGGCCTCATAGCATATGCCTTTCCCCCATTCCCCATACTCCACAAGGTGATCAGGAAGGCGAGGCTGGGAAGACCAGGCTCATCCTCATAACCCCTTGGTGGCCGACCCAATCCTGGTTTCCAGACCTCAAGTCTCTCACCCATGTTCCCCCCTCCAGCTAAACCCTCGGTGGGACATGCTGAGGCAGCCCCGCTCAGACCTCCCTCACTCCAACCCCCAGACGCTTTGCCTATACTCTTGGCTTCTGTGCCAGCCCAAGTGCGAGCACCTGCCCCTACCTCCTCTCTCCGACAGATCCCGGTCCGTCCTAGATACCCTCGCAGGGGCAGGGGCCTCGCAAGGACCACGTGACTTGGCCTCTGCCTCACGTAGGGCCAGCACCGAGTCCCTCTACAACTACCATGGGAGAGATGGGTTGCATGGTGCTCTGATAACTCAGTCCCCCACATCCTCCCCTCCACGTCCAGATAGGCAATTTCCTATCCCACCTTTCTTCCTCTCTTAAACTCTCTGTTAGCTCCATTTGGGGCTACAGGTCGGCTCTCCGCACCACCATCTGCCAGCGCGGCAGCCCGTCTTTCGAGAATGACCTTCCTCTCAGAGAGGTACCTAGGGGGGTGCCCTACGGGAAGCTCAGTCCCTGTAGGCGCTTTCCGCTGTGGGACCTCTTTCTTGTGCTAGACGCCCTCAAAAAAACCCTTTTGAGCCCATAGCCACCCTGCCCTTCACTCCTCTCTCTTCAAGACCTCCTTTCTCCTCTCCCTGGCCTCAGCCAGAAGACGAAGTGAGATCTATGCCCTCAGCGGGGACCCACGAGACATTGCCTTCCACAGGGATGGCTCTGTCTTGCTTAAGTTCCTTCCAGAGTTCTTAGCAAGGAATCAGGGCTGGCACTATCTCTAGGTGGCTATCCAATACAGTAAAATCTGCCTATGCCCAGGCATACAAGGACCTCCCGGTCCTTTCTCCCCGGGCCCATGAGGTCAGAGCGCTGGCCACTTCCACAGCGTTCCAGCACTCTGTCCCCTTGCGCCATCTCATGGAGGCAGCGTTCGGAAAACCCTTTCATGAGCTTTTATTTAAGGGATATCCGCATGACCAGGGCTGACGGTTCTAAAGGGATCTCCTTTGTGGTGGCCAATGCAGCCATATCGGTTAACCCCAAGAACCACTAGGGTGCTCTGCCCTCCTCCTATTCCCTTTAAATTCTGCTATGGTCTGACATGGTACAGTATATACTCCCTGTTTATTATACTCCCTGTTTGGCTAGTACACTTACCATGTCAGACTCTAATACCCCCCCGCCCTACCTTCCCCTCTAGCGCCAAGGTTCTTTGGGTTACTTGTGCGCAGGCCTCGCTGAATGAGGTACGGGAAGCGAACATCGGCTTCTTCCGTTGGCGGAAGTGGGGTGGGCATCACGTGACTGTCTTATGACTGCATTTGCCACAAAAATTCGGCCTGACAGAGCTGACTGACTGCCGTTGAATGCTATGGTCTGACATGGTAAGTATACTAGCCAAACAGGGAGTATAATAAAAACTCCCCATATTTCTGAGAAGAAACAAAGTCCTGTTTTTAGCCCAGAATTTTGTAACTTGCTATTTCTGTGAAGGTAGTAAGCCCTGTTTGGCCAAAAATGCTGTTACTTGTTATTTCTCAGTAGTTACTGACTTTTTATCATGCAAATCTGAAGGAAGGGAATTAGTCATTCAGTGTGTATCTGCCGTGGACCTCCAGGTGACAAACAGAGCATGGAGCGTCTGACGGAAAAGTCACGACAGATTATCGAGAACGCCATGAGCAGCATCAGGTCCATGGTGGAGTGGCTAGCAGACGGTTCCATCCCGGTGCGAACCCTGCAGTTCATTCTCTACAAGCACGAGCGCTTTTCGTCAGTCATGGCCGCCGTCCGTCAGGACAAAAAGCGGATTCAGGACTTGATGAAGCTGCGCGGACGTGAGCTGCACGTGTACACCTTGACCAGCTCCCACATCGACAAGGTGTTTGAACATTGTGGAGCCCCCTTCTGCCGACAGGTATGGGCATGTATACGTAAATGGGAGAATCAGTTGTTTTGATTATAGTGGGACTCTTTTTGCAACTGGTATGGGCATTTGTATGTAAATGGAGAATTCAGTTGTTATGATTACTGTTCCTTTTGAGAACAGGTAGCTGATTTGTGTACCGAAAGACTGCTCAAGTTGTTTTTAAGCACTGTAGAATTGCACAGGAAAGCTGTGCTGATTTGAATGTAAGCTTTCTGGGACTCTGTTGAGAACAAGTTTGCTGGCTTGGATTGTACATAAATGGGACTGTTCCGAGACTTTCTTCATAACAGGTAAGCTGATTTCATTAAAATAAACAGTTTTTGATCCTTGTTAAGAACAGGCCTGCTGGTATGGATGGAAAATGCTGTTGGTCACTACAAGACTGTTCAGAACAGGTATGCTGATTTTGATGTGTGAGGGACTGTCCAGAATAGGTATGCTGGTTTTTAGGGACTGTCCAGAATAGGTATGCTGGTTTTGATATGTGAGGGACTGTCCAGAATAGGTATGTTGGTTTTGATGTGAGAGGTACTTTTCAGAATAGATATGCAAAGTTTGGATGCGTGAGGAGTGTTCAGAATAAGTATGTTGATTTTTGATGTGTGAGATAGCCTGTTCAGAACAGGCATGCAGGTTTGGTTTAGATGTATGAGGTACTTGACAATTGTAGAACAGTGTTGAGAACAGGTTTGTTGGTTTTGATACTGTGTCAATGATGACCTAGGTCATAGTATATTAAGTTACCTTTGCATCCTTTTTTTTTTTCCCTTTTAAGAATAAATTTCTTGGATTTTACACTGCTACAAAAAAAAAAAAAAAAAAACACCCAACACCTGTAAAAGCAGGCACTTGCATTGTGTTGTGATCATGCAGTTAAATTTCATCAGATTAATGCATCTGATTTTGAGGAGTGTGTTTCTCATAGTCCCTGACCAGTACTGCAGGTGTCCATATCTCCAGGGCCTGATTGGTGTAGGAAGAAGTTATCAAAGCGAGTGTAGCATAGAACCCTGTCACTTGGTCTCAGCTCAGAATAATACTACATTAGTGCGACTGTCGCTTTCATAATATCCATCAGTTGTCATGAACTGCTGTGAAAATGGCCTCAGATTGTACGGCCCTCTCATGGCCTTCGCTGTGATTTCGCTGTGATTTTCCCTCTGCTCTCTTGTTCCTGGCCAAGTCTGTGGTGTTGGCAGAGTCACGAGGCGTGTCACTAGAAGTATGTCAACTGGCGATCTCATTACAATAGGAGACTCTTATTCAGTCAGGCCCAGGGACCTAGCTATGATCGTCAATAGGAGGCATTATGAGGCAGTGTCCTGCATGCAACATTGTTCAGGTACAGGTATCAGGGAACTCCACCACAAATGACTTAGCAGCAGTGCAGGGCAGTTACTGTGGCTGGCCATGTGGCTGCCTGTCTTCAGTGATATCCTGCAGGCTGTTGGCTGTGGATCTGCCATAGGAATGAGTCTCATGTGGCTGTGGAAGGGGGAGTGTGGGTAGCCATGTGGCTGCCTGTCTTCAGTGATGTCCTGCAGGCTGTTGGCTGTGGAACTGCCATAGGAATGAGTCTCATGTGGCTGTGGAAGGGGGAGTGTGGGTGAGCTATGTAGGTGTATGGCCACTGACAGGGCGTAAAACCTGAAGCAGAAAAAGGAAAATGAGTGCTGAAATTTAGACGACTTACTGTATGATCTGGGGGCTTTGATGAATCTTCATTTTGTTACATAACAACTTAAATCTGTTATTAAATCAAGGAACAGTGGCATGTTTGTGTGGTTGATGTTCACTGATTTTTTTTATTACCAGGTGACTTTGAAGAAGTTCGCAAACGTTTTTCACAGCAGCGAGAGACTTTTGTAGGAGTCCTCTGAATGAGGTGGTGCAAGTGTCACGTCTGGACAGCATAAAAAACATGGCCCAGTACAAACCCATCTCCAACCCGTGGCAGCTCTCAGACTTCATTCTCGCCATTTTGCCAGAGTTTGAGCTCAGAGATCTCGTGCCTCATGTTCCGCAAGATGTTCTCTAGGGCAGGGGAGAGGATGGACCTGCCCAAGGTGCACTTCTGGCAGGCGTTCCAGCACCTGTGGGATGAGGTCAGCCAGGAGTGGCAGGGGGTGTGCAACAGCATGAGGGACGGCTCCATCAGTCTGGCCAGCACAGAGAACCTCTTCAGAATTTACCGCGGGGAGCAGGGAGCCTACAACTTCACGGAGATGGCTGCTGACCTGTGCAAAATGACGCCCAAGAGTGCCACCGACTGGGTGGACAACAGGATCCGCCAGTTCCGTTGTTACATGGACATCAAGAAGCATGTGGGCCGCTGCCACGGCACTGCTGCGAGTGAAGGAGGCCTACGGCATTCAAGGCAACTTCAGCGACATCGAGAAGATACGCAGTCTGGTGAGGATTTTTTTTTGTGCATGTGAGTTCTGTTTCTCTGTGACATTCTACATGTTCATGAAGTCAGGGGTGCTGACTACCCTCTTTAAGGGGAGTTTTATTTCTTTTTGTTTTTTTTTTTTGTTTTGTTTTGGGTTTTTTTGTTTTCTTTTCTCAAACTGATTTTCCTACAGAAGAACCTTCCCACTTTTTCCATGCAACATGCAAGTGTGTGCGCATGCACAAGCGCATGCACGCGCACGTGTGCACACACACACACACACACACACACACACACACACACACACAAACACACAGAAGATTGACATCTCCGTGTTTTAACGAGGATGGTAAAGAATAAAGCTAAAGTTAAGTACATTATGATCTGACAGCAGTCCTAAGTAAAATCCAGATGATATCGCTGTCTAGTTAAAGATGTAATGATCCGACATGAGACGTGAATTAAACCAAATGATAAGCGGACTAAATCAATGTGACAGAGCCAGGACGCCTCACAGCCTATCCGTGATGTGGACCAGTCCATGCTTGGGCTGTGCCGTCAGCTGGAGGGGGTCAGCACACGCAACATCAATGTCTGGCCGACCTGGTCCATCAACGCTGTGTGGACTTCATCCGGTGGCTGAAGGAAAACATGAAAGGTAAGCGGGTATTGAGCTACGGTTCCTTCTTTCTGTCATTTGGAGTGAGTGGTAAAAGTTGGGTGCCCATGAATACTTCATGGTGAAGTAAATGCATGTAGTGAGTTGGGTGCCTGTGGATTGTGTATGGAGACGGAATGAAGTGCATTCATGTATGAAGTTTGATGCCTGTGACCACTGTCTGTCTATGGATAGTGTTTGTAGATGAATTGCGTATGTGTGAGTAGTCAGGTGCCTGTGGATAGGGCATGTAGATGGAGTGAAGTGCCTTCAAGTAAGTAGTTAGGTGCCTGTGGATAATGTTTGAAGATGAAGTGCATTCCGTTGAGTGGTTACGTGCCTGTGGATCATGAATGTAGGTGGGATGACATGCTCTTCCTGAAGTAGTCAGGTGCCTGTGGATAGTGCATGTAGATGGGGTGAAATGCCAATGAAGTCTTGATAATTGCATAGGTAAGTTGGATTATTACTTTGTTTTAGTTTAAAGAAAGATCACTTGATGTCTGTGTGATACTTCACTGTTTCCTGGTGAAATGCTGATTGCAGAGAGGCTCACCCAATTTAGAGCAATTTGAGGTACAGACTTTGTCATGGGAAATGCTATTTGTAGTATCCTGAGAGATCTGAAGTGTAAAGAACAATGGATGTTCTGCGGTGCATTCTTTGAGATTTTTTTTGACACTTTTCACCCTCAGATTGCACATTCACCCTCAGCTGAAACTATTCACCCTCAGATTCACCCTCTGCTGACACTTTTCACCCTCACATTCACCCCCTGTTGACACTTTTCATCAACAGATTGCACATTCACCCTCAGTTGACACTTTTCACCCTCAGATTGGATTTTTCACTAAGTCTTTCAGATTACACTTTTTACCCTCAAATTATACTTTTCATTCTTAGACTATCTTTTTGTAACAAAATGAACAAAAGTAAAATCTGAGGAGACAGAAAAGCAAAAATAAACACATTTATATTTTATTTGTCCCTTGCAAAAAAAAAAAAGGGAGAAAAAATTGTGAAGGCGCCATATTGTCTTAGAAATGTTTGTATAGCGTGTGCTGAGAAATATTGAATAAACTCTTCTATGGTGTTGCATGAAAGAATGTGGTCAGGTTTTACATGATGGTGTGGATAAAGAAAATGGTGGTTTTTTTTTTTAATTTTGTTTTGAAACTGCTTATTTTCTGCTGATACATTAGAAAAAGCTCTTGTATCTTTTTCTTCTTCCTCGTACACTCAGACAGGAACCCAAGAGGCACTGACAAAGGCTGCCATATGGTGGAGTTGTATGGTTTTGTATGTTTATGCAAGAATTGATTTTAAGTGCTGTTTGTGTGTGTGTGTGTGTGTGTGTGTGTGTGTGTGTGTGTTTGTGTGTGTGTATATACCATTGTCAATGATTTTGACATCCACAGAGGGTCTGAAGGAGCTGAATGTCTTGTGGGACCTCGCCTTCATCTCTGCTGGAGAGGAGCCTATGTCCATTGCTCGTGTCAACTGTTTCCATGCAGCTGCCACAGGCTTTGCACCGCTCATCTTCACAGAGATCCTGGGAGGCTGCGACCAGCTGCTGAAGCAGTGCAGTATGGTGTTCAACAACATCACCGCTGACCCCAAGTTACCGGAAAAACTGGTAAATTTGATGGTGTCTCAATTTCAAATTACTCCAAAAACTGATGAACATTTTTTGAAAATTATATCCCAGGCTACCTCAGGAACTTGGTGAAGACTGGTAATCTCTGTCCCAAACTACCCCTGAAATGGATGAAGAGCCTGTAATCTGTATTTCTACATTCTGGTAGAAACTAATGAAGAGCTTGCTGTCTTCATTTCTGATTGCCCCTGACACTGCTGAACATCTCATAATCTGTATCCAGGTTACCAGAGTTACCAGAGAAACTGATTTAGATCTTGTAATCCATATCCCGAGTCACTTCAGAAAATGGTACAAACCTCATATTTGGCGTTGTATACTGTACCATGTCAGACCATAGCATTAAACGGCAGTCAGTCAGCTCTGTCAGGCCGAATTTTTTGTGGCCAATGCAGTCATAAGATAGTCACGTGATGCCCACCCTACTTCTGTCACCGGAAGATGCCGATGTTCGCTTCCTGTACCTCATCCTACTTCGGCCTGTCGCCAAAGCAAGATAAGTATTGTGCTCTGTCTCGTCTATGCTTTGCTGTTGTGTAAAGATTGCTTGTGTTCGCATTCTTTACTCATTCACTTGTGGCTTGCGCTAAACCCTTAGTACACTTGCCGTGTGAGGCTATCGGTGGGCTAGCATTTGATTATTTTCGCGATCGTCATTGTCCCGGTTTGTGCTTATCCGCGTAACCCGGTTCGTCGTTTATCGGCGTTTTACCCCATGCCAGGTTGTTTGGTTTGGCATTTTCCTTTGGCACCCTCGGGTTCCTCGGCCTTTCTAGACCTCGCACGACTCCCCTTAAGGCCGTCCTGCTATTTTTATTTCCTCTCACGCCACTACTTGTGCTATGATCACGCCACTACTGCTGCGACGACGATCGTGTGGCCGGTCTTGGCCGCCATCTTTCTTGCGCCGGTCCGGCTTTCTCCCGTCGCCTCATCTTTATAAGTCCACTGTGCTACACGTGGTTTCCTACTACATTTCTCGTTCTCCTCTCATTTGCTCATCATTTATCGCATTTATCGTTCTTATCGTTCTTCAACATGTGCATAGCGATCACGATCGACCTTGGCGATCGCATTTGTACTTCGTTCACGCAGCGTTACTCAGCACTTTTCGGTGACGGTGCTGTGGACTGGTGATCGAGTTTCCCACCAGTTCTTGATCCCCAGGCACATCACACACGCGTGTTTTCGCTCACCTACCCCTGCGTGTGTTTATTATATCACTGTGCTGTGTTCATTATATCACTGTGCTAATATATTTAGCTTGTATATTTATACCTCTACGCACGGCCAATTGACTTTACTTATCCCTTGCTCGATCGACCGTCGTGTCTCCCCTTTGCAATCGTGTGCTCCAGTGTTGCTTGGCACCATTGCCCAAAATAGTGAAGGACTCCGTCAGGTTGGGCCACTCTAACTTTCAGAGTTCGCTCACATTCCCGGAGAACCCACGGGTCGATTCCGATCCTGAGCAAACTGTTCTTACCTCAGAAGAACGGACAGCCGAGGTAGATGGAGACGACCTTCCCCGCGGAGGGGACGCGGGATCTTTCCTCCTCTACCCAAACGCCGGACGCACGACCGCTGTTCGAAAGATACAAGGCAAGCGGCGGCCGCCATTAATGAATGTTTATCCTTTGACCTGCCCAGAAAATCAAAGGGCAAGGCCCCCCTTAAAGGGCCGAGTCAAGCCAAATCGTCGCATCGAAATTCTCCTTCTCCTTTGGCCAGCTTGCCTTCTAGCTTTCCTACGCGAAGCGAGACCTCCACCTATTATGCCGCGTCACGCGACCCTCGGCCCCCGGGGACCTTTGCCGAGACGCGGACAGGCACGGGTGACGGGTTTGGGCAGGAATCACCACCCGTCACTCGCCTCTATGAGACGGGGGTCACCAGTTCTCCCCCCCAACTGGACTCGCGATCTCATGATGACGCTCAACCCCACCGTGCAGCCAACACCCCTGCACGAGGAGCGTCCCACTGCCTCCGGACGCAGTTTTATAGTCACGTTGTGGCACGACCATGGGCATGGCTATAATTCTGGGCGTATGGCCACACTGGGTTTTGACGCCAGCCGTGTCCATACACAAGGACGGTCGACCAACCCCGATCGACAGTCGCAGGTTCCTAGGGGTACAGGACGTTGGGGGGGTCGACCTACTCGGCTCTCCTTTTGGGCAACGTCCGCGGTCCCGTTCCTCCAGGGGGAGGATCTACCAGCGGGCCCATGGGTAACTGGCCTATCCCCCTTGGGGAGGGAACACGGGACCGCAGCCAATCCAACCCGCGCACATGCGGGTAGGGGCTGGGCTACCGTGCCCCCCTCCTCCCCACCTCCACCTGCCTCCTCAGAGGCCCACACCACGGACGTGCCTGGAGCTCGGCATGCTCCGGGGGGGTACGACAGACCTTCGTCTCTCAAACCACCACCCCCCCCCCCCCCCCCCCCCGGTGTTCCAGGTTACCCTGGTTCCCGGGGAGTCCCTGCACAAACCCCAGGGCCGCCACAGCCCACCTACCTCCCCGGGGACCAGTGGATCTATGCCCCCCGAGAGAGACCAGTGGCTTAACCCCCACACTCAATCTGAACAGCTCCATGGTCTCATGTGGCACCCAGCCTCATCCACCTGGGTCGACCATGGTCTCCCACCTCGGGTGCTGTCCGATCGGCAGGCTGGGCTTCCCCACCCTAGTCTGGCTGCCGAGCACAGAGCCACGAGGGACCTGCCCTCACCCCCCCCACCACCCAACGAGGGCAGGACCCTCATGTACCCGCGCAGTTACCTTCTGAGGAAAGCCCATTACAACCTTCCCAGGAAGACGACCCCCCACTGCCTGAGGAGGAGGAGGAGGATGAACTTTTCTCTTCCTTATATGATGTGCGCACCATCGAACGTTTTTTGACCGGACCTGGTGACGAGGGAGGTCCCACCCTCTAACGATATCCTGGCGTTCCCCGAGATCGTCGGGCTGCCCCCAGCCCAGCGATCCAAACTCAGGATCGTCGCGCCTCAGTCCTTCACTTCCCTTTGGGAGGGTCCGGCAACGTGCGCCAGGGGTGCACAAGCTGTCCCCCCGCCGGGGCAAGACCTCCCCCCGGCGCCGAATGCGGCCCCCGACGGCACCCTCCTCGGTGCCCGCAGAAGGCACCCAGTGGGACTCCCCATATTTGTATTCCAAGTTACCTCTTGAAGTGGTGCAAACCTCATATGTGCCCAAAGTTACCCACAGAAGTGGTGAAGATCTGGTAAACATTATCAAACATTACCTCAAAAACAGGTGAAGTGTGTTCATGATCTATATCCCAAGTTACCTCAAAAACAGGTGAAAAACTTTGTAATCTGTTTTCAAAGTTACTTCTCAGTCTGTATTCCTAGTTTTCCCAAGCTGCCTCTGAAAATGGTGAAGACCTGGTAATCTGTATCCCAAGTTAACCTCAGAAACAGGTGAAGATTTTGTAATCTGTATCCTAAGTTACCTCATAATCTGCATCCCTGGTTACCCCAGGTTACCTCAGAAACAGGTGAAGACTTTGTAATCTGTATCCTAAGTTACCTCGTAATCTGCATCCCCAGTTACCCCAAGTTACCTCAGAAACAGGTGAAGACTTTGTAATCTGTATCCTAAGTTACCTCATAATCTGCATCCCTAGTTACCCCAAGTTACCTCAGAAACAGGTGAAGCCCCCACAATCTGTACCCACAGTTTCCCCTGAAACTACCTGAAGACTATGTAATGTGTGTGATGGAAGAGACTACCCAAAGCAATGGTGGAGGTATTTTGTTTGTGTCACAGGGCAATGAATTAAGTCTATGTAGAGCCTTATGATTTGGCTTGACCTTAATTCAGAAGGTAAGACAGTCAACCTCCCTTGCTTCTTTTCCTTATTTTAACACACACACACACACACACACACACACGTTCTGGAATGGATGGGAGGACTTTTTTTTTTCTTCGTTGCTGACAAAAGGCGCTGTCGGTTTGAAGGAAAAACATGGGAAATGATCTTGTGTGCTGCAAAGTGGCAACCTGCATAAAATGTTGTTTTGAGGGCATAGGCATTTATATGCATATGCTGGAACAGTCTTTTGAGTGAGTGTAGATTTTTTTGTTTACATGTAACAACACAGTCAATATTTTATGGAGCTTACAGGTTTATGTTTTATTTACAGCGTCACCTTAAAAACCACTATTTTCAGTAAACGCAGTGGACATTTAGTGATAACAACATCATTACCAATATTTTGGGTGAACATACTTCATGGTGTTTACAAACAATTAGACAACTAGTATTTTGGTTGAGTGTAGATGTTTGTTTCGATGTACAACAAACGCAGCCAATATTTTGGATGAGCATTGATGTTGAATCATGTATGTGACAACACAGACTACTTTTTATGAGAGTTGATATTGATATTGGCACACAGGAAGACAACAGTTTTTTTTTGGGGTGACTGTAGATTCAGGTGTTTATATACAACAATACAACCAATATTTTTTGATGGGCATATATGCTAATGTTGATTGGTAATGACTCAACCATCAATTTTGCAGGCTGACACAGTAAACTGGCTGGACTGTTCAAAGACGTGCAGAAATCACACGGCTCTGTGGAGAAAACCTCTCTTTCCCAGGTGGCCAACATCAACGCCCGCGGAGTGTTTCATTTAGGCCAACAAGACAATGAAGGACTGGTGAGTTGATCCTTCACCTCTCTGTCGAAATGCACTAGAGGGATCATGACTGATGGTCCCCACACTTCTCTGTCATAATGCTAAGGGATTACAGCTGATGGTCCCACACCTCTCTGTCTAAATGCTGAGGGATCACAACTGATGGTCCCACACTTCTCTGTCTAAATGCTGAGGGATCACAACTGATGGTCCCACACCTCTCTGTCTAAATGCTGAGGGATCACAACTGATGGTCCCACACCCTCTCTGTCTAAATGCTGAGGGATCATGACTGAACACAGTGTCATATTGTGTAGCCTATGGTCTAGTCTGCACTTAATGATGCCTCCTTGATAACATTAATTTAATTGTAAGGTGCAGCATGGTTTGGGGTCTTCTCTGACCATGTTGTGAGGTCCATGAGCGTAGATTTAGCCTAGGCTTTAGACGGGAAGCTTATTGCACTTTTAGTTTGGATTCAAGGTTTCTGTTGTGCATTAAGGCCTCTGATATTACTTGCACGTGACTGCCATTTGTAGGCATCATACATCTGATCAGATTTTTCCAAGCGTTTGTATTTAACAAGCTTCACACAAACAGAAGGTGATGAAATCGTCGGTAGAAGTGTTAAAAATGGCTTGATGAAGGGAGGGGAAGCAGGAATAGTGGATGGATGGATACGTGATCTCTTTGTTGACTGCAGAAAGATAAAAAAAAAAAGGTAAGGTACATTCAAAGATGAGTTTTACCAGAAAGGACCAGACTTTGTGCATTCAGTGAAAATTATAAACTGTAGTATGTCTGACAAGATTACATATCTGGTAGGAATAGTGCAGATGTTGCCTTTTCCAGAGAGTACTATGGAAAGACTGAGTAGGAATAGTGCAGATGTTGCCTTTTTCCAGAGAGTACTATGGAAAGACTGAGCTCAGTTATAGAAATGAATACAGCAAGAGAAGTGGAATAATGGCTGTTGACTTCTCACAAGACTTTGACCCAGAATAAAGACCCAACTTTAAATCATACAGTTTGGGAACAAGACATACTGTGTGCTTTAAATGTTCAGAACAAAACCAAATGCTTGAAAGACAAAATATTTCTCAAGTGTGTAAGCTGTAACTGTGGGTCAGATACTTTTTTTTTTTTTTTTTTTTTTTACACAGTATGTGTCACCGAATGTCCACATTTCACGGCAGAACCTGAAAACTTGTCCATCTGGGTCGTGAGCACTGATCACAGTACACCTTTGACATTTTTTGTTGCATCATAAACAACACTGCAGGCGCAGGTCAAGCAGTTGATGTAGAGCACTGTCATGTTGAAATGAAAAGACTTGTCCTGTGATGAGAAAAATCATGGAGGTGTTGTTAAAAAAAACACTGTCACATCAAAATGAAAAGATCTGTTCTGTGATGAGAAAAATCATGGAAGTGTTGTTAAAAAAACACTGTCACATCGAAATGAAAAGATCTGTGTTCTGTGATGAGAAAAATCATGGAGTGTTGTTGTTAGAAACTACCTGTCTGACAGAAATGCTGCAGGGCTGTTTAAAATGGCAGTTGGACATTGTGAGTTTAGGTGGAGGGCTATTTAAAATGGCAGTTGTACATTGTGAGTTTAGATGTTGGAGTTTACACACGGAGGGCTAATTGAAATGGCATTTGTACATTGTGAGTTTAGGTGGAGGGCTATTTGAAATGGCATTTGCACATTGTGAGTTTAGATGTTGGACTTTACATGGAGGGCTGTTTGAAATGGCATTTGCATATTGTGAGTTTAGATGTTGGACTTTACATGGAGGGCTGTTTGAAATGGCATTTGTACATTGTGAGTTTAGATGTTGGATTTTACCCCATGCCTGCTGTCCAATCTGTCGCATGGGTTTCAGCATGCTTATGCTAGCATGTTAACATATAGAAACAACTCAAGAAGGAGATGACACAGGGCTGCCAGCAAGACACCAAATATTTCCAGGTTGCTAGGGATGCAGTCAGCTGATTTGAGAATAATCAAGGCAGAAACTTTGTACACAAAGTTTATTGTGGAAAAGAATATTTCGCTGGCTGCTGCTAAACACACTGGTCAGCTAAAACAAAATGTTCCATGGAACAGTATTGCTTAAGAACACACTTGTGTTGCAAGTGAAAACTACTGCAATCATTAAGCAAACTGGACAAGAACTTGTGAAAAGTGCAGCCTTGAAAATGATAGAATCCTTTTTGTTGTGGGATGATGGAAGCCGATTTTCTAATTGACTTTCTAAGAAATTGAAAAGAGTGCTACTGCTACTGATATCTTTCTTCGAAACAAACTTTGGAAACAAGTGTCAATGCAAAAAACTACAACTTTCAGTCGTAACTCAAGGTTTCATTGTGTATAATCTTTTTTTTTCCCCTTTTTTTTTCATTACAGTTTTAGATTAAAAGTTTTTGTATCATTACTCCAAAACATCTCAGATTACTCAGAAAATTGAAAAATATTACTACTGCCATAGGACTAGGTTTGGCAAAAATCTAGTTCATGTCTTCAAGATAAAGTGGATGATGATTTGTTGTTGAAGAAAATTTAGAATTGGAATGATATTGAACAATGAATGTGACTTGGTCCTGTTCATTATATTACACACTTCTTTGTTTATTTTTCACTTCTTAATTTGTGAATAACTGTTGTAGCATTTTTTTTTCACTTGTAATTTCACAGTACTGTGAAATCAAAACAAAAAATATTTAATTGACGTATGAGCTTCTCACGTCTTTTCTGTTGCCCCACTTGGGCCAGGCTCTGGACAGTGTGATTCAGCTGAGGGTCTCAGAGGATGAGGCAGGGACAACTCGAGCACGTGTCTACACCTACAAAGAATTGCTGGACTTGCAGAGCCGACTGATGTTGGTGGCCGGGCAGGCGGAGAAAGGCAAAGAAAATGTGGACCGTTTTATCATAGTATGTATCATGCTGTGTTCAGTGTTGAGAATATTGTGACCTGGAGTGTATGTACATGTATATGTGCACATGCATGTGCCTGTGTTTGAGTGTCTGTGATGCAGTAGTGTGTGTGTTCATTCATGCGTGGGTGCGTGCATGCGTGCACGTTGTGTGAGTGCGTACACGTGTGTGTGTGTGTGTGTGTGTGTGTGTGTGTGTGTGTTCTTTTTACTAGCTGCAACTAAGAGTGAACATCGTAATGAAAATCATTGTGATATCTTTCTATTTATCCACAGTTTTATTTATCAACTTTTGTGTCAAATGGCAGTTAGTCTGTTAAAAGGGCTATTAAAAGGAATTTCCCAGCATAAATTACGATACATTTATGGTTTTGTTGCATGTAATTTTACAATTAACCCTTTCACCGCCAGACATTCTATTTTGCATAAATCCCCATCGCCAGCAATTTTTCCAAATAGCTCTTATTGTATACCAGCATATGTGAAATGCGGATATCTCTGGAACTAAAAAACCAATTCTCATGCTGTTTTTTTGTAAAATGGAGAAGATACACTGTACTTTTATTATATCATAACATATTAGTAATGGTAAGTCAACAACAATTTCAAATTTTTAGTAATTTCAAGTGCAAAAAAAGTGCAAAATAAAAAAGAATGTTATGTTTCTTCTATACGTAAAAAATGATAAAAGAATGCCAACAAACTGTCAACAAGGGAGGAAAAAAAACTCCACTCACAATTGAAGACCAGAAAGTATGGTATTTCCAACAGAAAAGTGCATGAAACAGCTACAAATACAACTACTCCAGTAGCAGGGAACACACACACACACACACACACACACACACACACATTCTTATGCCTAACTGGTACACATGTAAGAAAGAAAAAGGGAACACACACACACACACACACACACACACACACACGTCCCTTTCACTCTCAACAGTAATATTTTTTTTATGAACACAAAGTCATTCATACGCCTGTTGGTCTCTGAACCCTTGCCATTCAGCTGATCTATATAATCAGCTGTACACCCACTCGAAACACGTCTGTGCTACTCGCCTCTCACGTGTCAGTTGGCCACGACCCCTTCAATCTCGACCAGCAAGAGTCGACCCACAGCGTGTGTGTGAAGTTCGTTGCCTAAAGTCTTAGTTGGCTCCCTCACATAGAGTTAGTGAACAGTCAGTCAGTGCTGGCTGGCTCAACGCAGAAACACTGGGGCACACGCGGTAGGGTAGTAAGTGGGCGTCTCATCAGCCTCTCATAACAATTTGGCCACGGTCCAACGCCTCACGTAGGAATAATTTGGTCAAGCCCTCACTGTTGTTTACTCGTGACTGTCTGGGTCTTCTTCATTTGTATTAGAACAACTGACGGTCTATTCAATATTCCCAGCACTTGATCCGTGGTAAATGTACGGCAAGGTCAAGTATGTAAAGTGCTTGGTGGTGACGTCATAGTGAACGGAAAAAAAACAATCGGAATAAAATCAATAAAACACTGAACTGAATAGTGTTCTGACAAAGCAAATGACTGTGAGCACGGGCCAGACCATCCCCCAACTATGACGTTTATTGCTGGCTTTTTATCTCATGAACTAGGATCGTGAGAGTATCAGGAGTTAGGTCACCCTACTTTGTCGCCAAAAGGTGCCTTTGGCGCTCTGCCAAGTCGTCGCCAAAAGGCGCCTTTGGCTGTGAAAGGGTTAAGTTTTCAGTATGTAGACATCATCAATTTGAAATACTCAACAGCTTTGTAGATATTTCATAGTGGTATGAAGATTAAAAAAAAAAAAAAAAAAAAAAAAAAAAAAACCCGTGAAACAGAACTTAAATAAATGTTAGCAAACTGCTTAGAGAAAAATGGACAAACAAGTCACAAGACTAAACACGATGCGTTTAGACCTCTTAGGTCTTCCTTAGGCAAGACACAAACAAATAGGACAACGAAAATGAATGGATTTGTCACTTAGTTAAGTGCCAAATTCATTCATTTTCATTGTCCTATTTGTTTGTGTCTTGCCTGAGGAAGACCTAAGAGGTCGACCAGCCGCCGTGGCGAAGTGGTTAGCGTCGTGGACTCCCAGCTGGGAGGTCGTGGGTTCGAATCCCATCAGAAGTCATGTGGGTTTTTCTGCCCCAACCGGCTCCTTCCCAGAGTTGAGTTTGCTGCGGGCTCAGTTTGGAAGACTGGGACCACACAGTCGAGTTTCATTAACTTAATGGATGTTTCTGAGAGTGTTGCTCAAATTTCCTGACCAACACTGCAGGTGTCTGTATCTCTTGGGCCTGGTTGACGCCGGGATATATTATGAAAGGAAGCGTAGAGTACAGCCCTGTCATGTAGTCTCAGACCGAAATGGAAATCCATAGCATCATCTTAATCATCCTCATTCTCATCATCAGCATTTAAAAAAAAAGTCTCAAATTCTGTGGCCCTTCATGCCCTGCTCTCATGGTGACCTCAATTTCGATGTCCTCTCCACGTGTGTGGCCTTGGTTTGGTTCCGTCCGAGTCACTGGTATCGGCGAGTCCATGGGGGCTGTCGTTGGACGGACGTGGTGGTGCCCTCCGGGGGGGAGAGCTCACTCACGCCGGCTCGGCGACTAAGCAATTATTGTCATCAGTAGGGGGCTTAGTAGGTGGTGTCCTGCATATGTTAGGTCAGAACAGGCGCCACTGAACACCACTGAAGTGACTCGGCAGCAGTGCAGTGTCTCCTCCGGTGGGTTGCCTCTTGACGACTTGACATTGACTGCTCCCTGTGGATTGCCAGTGCCGGGGTTGTGGCGGGGCCGACCAGGCTGTGGCTGTGGACGGGGTGTCGGAATGAGCAGCGTGGGTGCATTGCCTCTGAGGTGGCGCAGAGGTTGGGACAGCATAAAAAAAAAAAAAAAAAAAAAGACCTAAGAGGTCTAAACGCGTCGTGTTTAGTCTTGTGACTCGTTTGTCCATGTTTCTCTAGGCAGTTCGCTAACATTTATTTAAGATTTGTTTAGATTTCTGCCTGCAGTCGTCTCACTTTGCAACGTGAAACAGAAATCAAAACATTAGGGTACAAAGCTCTTTTTTTTTCTTTCTTTTGTAGATAATATAGGACCATCAGTCCTTCTGTCTTGTTTCCATGGCGACTTCAACATGTGTTGTTGCAACTTTGTTCTCAGTTCAATCAGTCTGAATGATTCAGTTTCATGATGAAGCTGAGGATGCATTGTGGACTAATTCACGTCTGCCTTACTTTTCGTGTTTCCAAGAATTCAAAAATTTACCATAAAACATCCTGAACAGTTTTGTATATGTGGAAAAATTGAAGACATATATATATATGTTGTTTAATGAAAGGGACTAATACTCTTGTGTGTTGCTTGGCAGATCATGGAGAGTCTGATTCGCCTGGGAAAGACGTTTGTGCAGCTGTGCAGTGATGGGTGTGTGCTGTTCCTGGACTGGAGCGTGGAGTTCCTGTGTGATGTAGAGCGACCTGTCTGCTGTGTGTCTGAGTTTGCCCGGGAGGGGAAACTCAAAGGACATCGCCGCTCGCAGCATGATGCCTCTGCTCACAAGGGAGAGGATGTGGAGGTGTGCACAGTCATTCATTGCTTGGTCTGGTGTTTTCAAGTGTTTGTATTTTACCAGCTGGAAGAACCAAGGAAAAAAAGAAACCCCAAAACTGTTCGAAAACTTGGGGGATTTTCAGACAGTGGGTTTCTTTCATCAATGAATGGGACAACATTTTTGGAAGTAATTGATGAAGAAGAGGCAGTTACAAACTTGGGAACTTTACAAAATATTGACATGTTTGGGTGTTTTTTTTGCTAATCTACCAGTAATATGACTGTTGCATTGGGTGAATGAAAAATTTTACTGAAAAAAATTGTTACGATTATTTTTTTGAATTTAAAGCAGTTGCCAAGATGAAGATGGTGGAATTTAGTGCTGATTTTCTGGTTTTTGATCAGCGTTGATCCTTTATGTTCTTTATCATCCAGCTCAAAATTGACACTACTTGAGAGACAGGCTGACTTTGAAGTGTCTGGAATCTAGTAAACAGTTGAGATCTGTTATGTCTTCATGGTGGACCTTCGTTTTCTTATCACAGTGTGGAATTGTGGTGTTGCCTTGGTGTGTCAGTTTGGATTCCTTGATAAGAGAGCAATAACTCTTGTGTGCGAAACAACTTCTTGGCTGTGACTGTTTCATTTACAGCATGCCAGTATATAGGTATAACAGCATTGGCTACAGGCCTTGAAATATTGGGGGTGGGGGGGGGGGGGGGGGGGCATTAGTACACTGTATGGACATGGTGGCTCCCTTCAGAGGGGGAATGCTTACGCTGGTTCCACAACCGAGCAATTACTGTTGTCTGTTGGGGTCTTGGCATGCGTGTCAATAATAACTGATGCCACTGAACACCACCGACATAACGTGACAACAGTGCAGCGTCTCCTCTGGGGGGTTGCTTAAAGATGACCATGATTTTGCCCCATGTGGACTGCTGGCACCTGGCTGCAATGGCGTCAATCTTGTTACAGTTGTGTACAGCGGAGCAGGAATGAGTAGCATCTGGATGATGAAACGGCCAAAAAGGAAGAAAGGAAAGAAACAAATTATGACAGTAACAGTACTATTGTATTGTGCATCAATGATAGTAACAGTACTAATTGTAGTTATGCATCATTGATAGGTACAGCATGAATTGTAGTTGTGCATCAATGATAGTAACAGGACTAATTATAGCTGTGCATCATTGATAGTTACAGTAGAATTATAGCTGTTCATCATTGATGGTTACAGTAGAATTATAGCTGTTCATCATGATAGTAACAGCACTAATTATAGCTGTGCTTCAGTGATAGTAACAGCACTAATTATAGCTGTGCTTCAGTGATAGTAACAGCACTAATTATAGCTGTGCATCATGGATAGTTACAGCACTAATTATAGCTGTGCATCAATGATACTTACAGCACTAATTACAGCTGTGCATCAATGATACTTACAGCACTAATTATAGCTGTGCATCATTGATAGTAACAGCACTAATTATAGCTGTGCATCAGTAATAATTACAGCACTGATTATAGCTATGCATCAATGATAATTACAGCACGAATTATAGCTATGCATCAATGATACTCACAGCACTAATTATAGCTGTGCATCAGTGATAGTAACAGTACGAATTGTAGCTGTGCATCAATGACAGTAACAGCACTAATCATAGCTGTGCATCAATGATAGTAACAGCACTAATTATAGCAGTGCATCAGTGATAGTAACAGCACTAATTATAGCTGTGCATCAGTGATAGTAACAGCACTAATTATAGCTGTGCATCAGTGATAGTAACAGCGCTAATTATAGCTGTGCATCAGTGATAGTAACAGCACTAATTATAGCTGTGCATCAGTGATAGTAACAGCACTAATTATAGCTGTGCATCAGTGATAGTAACAGCACTAATTATAGCTGTGCATCAGTGATAGTAACAGCACTAATTATAGCTGTGCATCAGCTGATGGGCTGTGTGGTGTGCACAGGAGTTCATAGCAGGTGTGGCAACCTTCCTGGAGGCGTGTCAGAGGCAGTGGATGGACTATGTGGACCAGATGCGTCAGGAGTTCCCTGCCCTGAATGTGTACACTGTGGAACAGCTGGTTTTCCTGCAGAGGCAGCTGGTCCAAGTGGGCACGGCTCCACTTGATAAGTAAGTCCTCTTTGGAGGTTCGCTTTTGATAGGGGAGTAAAGGGTTTTGGTGCCTGTGTTTGCGTGTGTGTGCGCATGTGTATGCTTGTGCATGTGTGTGTGTCTGTGTCTGTGTGCGTGTATGTGTGTGTGTGCCTGTGAGTGTGTGTGTGCCTGTGAGTGTGTGTGTATTTGTGCACATGTGTGTGCACGTGCACAGGTGCCTGCATGCATGCTTGCATCTCTGTGTGTGTGTGTGTTGTATATGGTTCAAAGTTTCTTACTGCATTCGTGAGGACTTGCACAGATGTGTGAAACCAACAGGTGTGTCTTTGATCGCAGACAGGTGTACCCCATGTTGTCCCTGCTGAAGACGGACTGCAGCCCGCAGGATGTTGAACAGGCGCTGCATGATGCCATGGATCAGATGGACCCCTCCTGCCACCGCATCCACCCCCAACGTCAGCAGTCTCCAGTCCCAGAGGAAGAGGCAGCAGAAGACGGAAAGAAGGAGGCAGCCTTTGTGAGAGACATCATGGACAATGGCTTCTCCCAGTCCCTGGCTGTGCAAGCCCTGAGAGAAGTTGGGCTGAATGTGGTAGAGGGTGAGCTTTTGACCTTCAGCACACTAAATTTCAAAAAGGCTGTGCCAAAAAAACGTATACAAACAAATCACAAGACAAAACACGACGCGTTTTGACCTGTCACAAGACTAAACACCAGGTGTTTTGACCTCTTAGGTCTTCTTCAGGCAAGATATACAACACCCTTGCGCTGAATTGGATGGAGACAAGTGATTCCTCATTCATTTTCATTGTCCTGAGTGTTGTGTACCTTGCCTGAAGAAGATCTAAGAGGTTGGAACGCATCGTGTTTTGTCTTGTAATTTGTTTGACTATGTTTTTTGGTGGAGCTTTATAAATACTTTTTAAAATTTGTTAAGATTTCTGCCTGCAGTCTCCTCACTTTGCGACTAGACCTAACTTCTGTACACTACTTCAGTCAGCACACAATACTGAACATGGTTCTGCTGTGTCTTCTCTGGGGAAGGAACGACTATTATCTCTTGATTTGTTTGCCTGTCATCTGCGGCATTATTCTCATACCGCTCTTCCTCGCTTCTCTGTGTACTAACCCAGCCAGTGCTGTCACAGCAGCCGAAATTTATCTGGAGTTTTCAACTGCTAGTCGATATGAGGCTGCTCATTGTATAGTGTTGTATGTTAACTGAATCATTGCAGGGGTAAGCAGTGCATGTTCTGTTTGAGTATACTGAACTAAACGTCTCTGCCAACAGAGATACTGGCCTGCAGGAGACATTTTAGAACTGACGATGTTGAAGACCACTGATGCCACTCGGTTGTAGTGCAGGGTCTTCTGTTGTGGGTGGCTTCATGGCTGCCTGTGTCTAATACCGTCCCTGGGATGAATCTGCCTGTGTTGTCAGTTTTTTTTTTTTTTTTTTTTGTTTGTTTTGCTTTGTTTTTTGTGTAGGAATCGGGATGAGAAAGTAGTCCTGCCGATAGAGCATGGAAAAGTGGACTGCAAAAGAAGTGTGTGTGTGTGGGGAGGGGGGCTGTTGCTGTTTTTGGTGTGGGAATACTCTTTGTGCTTATGTACGTAATGCATTGCATATGCACTTCTGATAAGTCATTTGTCATGTTGAATATTCTGTCATGTCAAAACTTGCAAACCACGACTAGTTGGCTTGCTGTGCTTTTGGCATATTTCTGAGGCAGGTACCATGAAGCATTTCAGACCTAATGAAAGTTCTACGCATTACGGAAATAAGAGTTCAAGATAAAGGAAAAAAAAAAAAAGCTACCACACACATATGTATACCCTCTAAACTGAACAGTGTAGCTGCTACACTGACATTCTTAACAGTAATCTGACATGGTATCAGTCTGTCTGGGATATCATTTTCAACAGGATTTAAACTTTTCGAAGAGGAGAAGTTTCCATCATGTAATGGATGGAAATCCATAGATTTGGGAGCCAAAGAGGTGAATCTCAAGATTTACATAAATCTGTTAAGAAAATTTGAGGGTATGAATATATGTATGTATATATGTATGGTTTTTTTTTCATAAATCTTGAACTCTTATTCCCAGTAACGCGTATAATTTTCATTAGGTCTGAAATGCTTCAAGGTACCAGCTCAGGTCTAATTGAAATTGCGGGTGCAGAGCTCAGCAGTTGGCTTTCATCATTCAAGTGATGCATTGTTTAAGGATCTGAGTGAGAAAAAGAAAGCCCTTGCACACAAAAGGACAAAGCCTGTGGAGTCAGAAATTGCTGGAATTGTGCAGGCTTGAAAATGACATTCCAGTATTGTTGAAACACCAATGGAAAAGAAAAAAGAAACGATGGTGGAAAAGATCAGAGAGATTCCATCAACAGAATCAGTAAGGCTGCCAAAGCTCAACTGTGCGGAGACATGATTGAATTTGGCTTCAACAGCAGGAGGATAAGCTCAAGCTAATCACTTAGAGGCCTGCCTACCCAAGGGCTTTTGGGGTATTTTTTACACCATTTTACACAGAATTCTCATGAAATGAAAAATATGCCAAGCAAAATTCTAGCAAAGCTTAATTTTGTACTTAACATTAGACATTGCTTGAATAGTGAATCTGTGGACTGTTACAACAGTATGTTGTTTGTAGGGGCTGCGCATGCATCTCCGTTCTATTGTTTGTTCATAGTGCCATTTTTAGTCAGCATGGTTCAACTGTATTAGTTTGTGAAAATGTGGAACGTGACTAAACTGATAAACTATTAGATTTTAGGATTTATTTAAACTCACCTCTTTGTGGTCCCCAAACGCTCAGGAGGATGGAGGCCCATCCTCAACCTTTACCCCTCAACAAGTTCCTCAGACCCACCAAATTCAAGATGGAGACCCCAACTCAGATCAGAGACTCCATCCACCATCAGGATTGGGCCACCTCAGTAGATCTGAAGGACGCTTTCAGATCCTTATACATCCTTCCCACAGACGATACCTTCGGTTCATCTGGCAGGGTCGGGTGTTCCAGTTCAAGGTGCTCCCCTTCGGCCTCTCCCTGGCTCCCTTCGGGGTGTTCCAGTTCAAGGTGCTCCCCTTCGGCCTCTCCCTGGCTCCCTTTCTTTTCATGAAGATAGTCAAGGAGATGGCCTCCCTGGCCAGGCAGGAGGACATTCGCCTCCTGGTGTACCTCGACGACTGGCTCGCTCCATCAGTCTCTCCCTCCGGACAGAGGCTCTCCTCCGCTGGTGTCAGGCGCATGGAATCACCCTCCGCGCGAGACACATAGCTCGGATGCACAATATTTTGGCAGACTCCCTCAGCCGCTCCAGGTCCGTCCTTCACAAGGAATGGACCCTCAACAGGCTCACACTAACCTCGGTTTGGGAACATTGGTTCAGGCCCATGGTCGACCTCTTTGCCACCCGATTCAACCATCGTCTGCCAGTGTATGTCTCTCCCGTCCCCAATCCCCAAGCGTATGCAATCGACGCTCTCTCCCTTCCCTGGTTGGGCCTCATAGCATACATCTTCCCTCCCTTCCCAGTCCTCCACAAGGTGATCAGGAAGGCGAGACTGGAAAGACCCAGGCTCATTCTCATAACCCCATGGTGGTCGACCCGGTCCTGATTTCCGGACTTTCAGTCTCTCACCCATGTTCCCCCTCTCCAGTTGAACGCCTGGTGGGACATGCTCAGGCAACCCCGCTCGGGTCGCCCTCACTCCAACCCCCAGATGCTCCGTCTCCATGCCTGGTTTCTGTGCCAGCCCAACTGCGAACACCTGCCCCTACCTCCTGGACGGACAGGTCCCAGTCCTCCTAAACATACTCACGGGGGGGTTGGGGCCTCACTGGACCTACGGGACCTAGCGACAGCCTCTTGCAGGGCAAGCACTGAGTCCCTCTATGACTACCGATGGGAGAGATGGGTCTCCTGGTGCTTAGACAACTCTGTTCCCCATGATCACCCTTCCAGTATCCAGATAGGCAATTTTCTATCTCACCTATCCTCCTCTCTTAAGCTCTCGGCTAGCTCCATACGGGGCTACAGGTCGGCTATCTGCACCACTATTCACCAACTCGGTGGACCTCCTTTGAGAATGACTTCCTTCTCAGAGAGATCTCTAGGGGGTGGCTCTACGTGAGTCCCAGTCCCCTAGTTGAATACCCCTTTGGGACCTCTTTATTGTCCTGGATGCTCTCAGAAAACCCCCTTTCGAGCCTATCGCCAACCGGCCCTTTGACCTTCTTTCCATGAAGACCACCTTTCTCCTCGCCCTGGCTTCGGCCAGAAGGCAAAACGAGATTCATGCCCTCAGCGGGGACTCCAGAGACATTGCTTTCCAAAGGGACGGCTCTGTCTCTCTTAAGTTTCTTCCCGAATTCTTAGCTAAGAATCAGGAACCGGGCACTCCCTCTCCCTCCCTCGTCATCTGCTCACTTGCGGATATCCTAGGAGGGGAGAGTGGGTGAGTCATGGACCTGTGCCCTTCCAGGTGTCTCAGACACTACTGGGAACGTTCACGTCCCAGGTGCGCCTCTCAGAGACTTCTCCTTATTTCTATCAACCCCAACCATAAGAAAGACATCTCGGCTGGCACTATCTCTAGGTGACTTTCCAAGACGGTGAGATCTGCCTACGCCCAGGCGTCCAAGGATCTCCCCGTCATCTCCCGAGGCCCATGAGGTCAGAGCACTGGCCACTTCCACAGCATTCCAGCACTCTGTCCCCCTTGCGCCATCTTCTGGAGGCAGCCTACTG
Organism: Conus betulinus; assembly: GCA_016801955.1. NCBI lineage: Eukaryota > Metazoa > Mollusca > Gastropoda > Neogastropoda > Conidae > Conus > Conus betulinus. The sequence goes on from JADBJO010009145.1 coordinate 35,785, forward strand.
GTGTTCGGAAAATCCCTTTATAAGCTTTTATTTAAGGGATATCCACATGACCAGGGCTGACGGTTCTAAAGGGATCTCCTTTGTGGCGGCTAATGCAGCCATATCGGTTAACCCCAAGAACCGGTAGGGCACTCGCCCCTCCGCCTATTCCTGTAAATTCTGCTATGGTCTGACATGGTATAGTATATGACGCCAAAATGGGGAGTTTTTTTTTATACTCCCTGTTTGGCTAATATACTTACCATGTCAGACTCGAATGCCCACCCTACCTTCCCTTCTAGTGCCAAGGTTCTCAGGGTTACCTTGCACACAGGCCTCACTGAATGAGGAACAGGAAGCGGACACCGGCTTCTTCCTACGGCGGAATTAGGGTGGGCATCACGTGACTGTCTTATTACTGCATTAGCCACAAAAAATTCGGCCTGGCAGAGCTGACGAACTGCCGTAGAATGCTATGGTCTGACATTGTAAGTATACTAGCCAAACAGGGAGTATAATACAAACTCCCCATTCTGGGTAGGAGCCAGTCAGGCAAAAAAAAAATCCCACATGATGCTGTAGGGATCGAACCCATGACCTCCCAGCCAGGAATCTGCTACACTAACCACTTTGCCATGGTGGCTGGTATGTGTTGCATTTTTATCAAAATGCCAAGTTTGAATGGCACTGCATCAGGAGTAGCTGCATCTGTTCCAGGCATTGCTTGGTGCATGAAGCATGAAGAGGACATGGATGAACTGGATGAAGAAGCATCGGAGAGCCAGGAAGAGGAGGAGGAGGATTTCTCTGTTGAGGAGCAAGGGGAGGAGGGAGGAAGGAAGGAGGTGGGTCAGCGACTGAAAGCGTGGATGACCCGACCTCTGACGGTCACGCAGAGCGCCATTGATTGATTGGTTAAACAAGATGGAGTGCAGGTAACAGTTTTAGGTCTTTCTGCGTCTTCCTTTTCATCATTGTTAGTCTGCCATCCATCGTCTGTCTGTCTGTCTTGTCCATCTCCTGTGTACGTGCGAGCACTGGGTGCATAAGTGTGAGTATGATGTGTGTGTGTGTGTGTGTGTGTGTGTGTGTGTGTGCTTTTGCATTTTCTTATTTTCTGATTAGTTGTTTCTTCTGTTATTGGTTTTTATTTTCTTTTGTTTTGGTGTGTATTTGTCATGATTGTACAGTGTTTAGTGCATGCATAAAATTCACATTTCACTGACTGCATTCACTTAGTTTTTTTTTTGTTGTGGTTGTTTTTAAATATTGTGTAAACGTGATATGTGTATTTTCTATTTCTTTGTGTGTTTTGTGTATGTTTATAGTACAACTGATTGTGCATATGTACATATATATGGATATATTCTCCAAACTGGATAATGCAGCCATCTTATATACTATTCTGACCATCTTCATTAAAATCAGTTCAGAATGACCCCAAATACTCTTTTTCAATACCAGAAAATATGATAATGTTGAATAACCACTGGCTGCTGTCTAAGCTTGAATTAATTCTTTTCTGAAATCTTTGTTGACCTCTTTGTCATTTAGCCCTTCTGCTCAGTCTCTGGTACTTCAGAACAATCCTGAATTCCTGATGATCATATATCTTCAGCTCTGTGAACATCAGCAACATGCTGCTTACATCTTGCTATGATTCAAGTTCATTACAGTTGAGGGAAACACTGATGAACTAGGGTCATATTCTCGCCATTCTGCTGTGAACAGCTAGATATGGTTCAAGTGGATGACAGAGCTGTGTCATGACAAGAGATACTAGATGTGAAATGCAGGGGCGATTTTGAAAATCAAGATTTTGACAAAAATGTTAAACATATGTGTGAACAGTGTTCGAATCCCTAACCTTTTCTTGTTGATTGGGCATTTAGGCATGTGATTAGTGCAAGAAGCTCACTGTTGTAGGATGGGTGCATTCCTGATTTGTATGGCAGACCAGGAGTTGCCAGACAGGAGGATAGGGTGTCTGGCTTTGGGCCAAGTTGGATGATAATTTTCAACCATGGGGATTGCAAAAGTAAAACGTAATTTTCCAAAAAGACCATCGAGTGGTTGATGTCGATATAGCACAGACAGAAGTCAGTAGGGATTCTGTTTGCCACAATATTGATTCCCTGTGGAAAACCTCAGCGTCCACGCAGGGGAAAGAACTTGCCTCCGGCAACTGGATCTTAACAAGGAAGTTGTATATTATCAAATTATCAAATACAAAAAGAAAAAAATTGAAGAAAGGGGTTGGAAACGTGTACAAAGTAATGGAAAAAGTGATTGAAAATGTTTGCATAATAATTGAACATGAAAAATTGGAGAGAGAAAAATGCCATTATATGTGATATTGTTATTGTAGAATTCTTGGTTGTGCTTGTAAAGGGAGCACAAAAAAGTGAATTCTTGTTTCGTCAGTCTCTCCTTTGAATGAATGGAGTAGATGCGTGCGTATGGAGTAAACATGCAAATGCATTGTGTGACAAGCCACGTGTCAACAGCACTTTTCTGTGCGTGTGACCCAGGGAGGAGGACACGGGTCTGGGCGTGCTGATCGGTGGCCTGCAGAGTGTGTGGGAACAGTTCCTGAACATGGTGTCCTCCAGCGGCTCAGACTTCCTCAGTCTGCAACACCTGGGCATCTTCCTCACCTGTCTAGCTGATCAAGGTGTGTGTTTTTGTTGTGTAGCAATGGCTGTGTCATGGGTGACGTGTCGGTGAATGTCACAAGACCTGTGTGGTTTCTGAATGTGTTTGTCATCTGCTGTACTCAGACAGGAAGTTTTCCCCCAAAACTCAGTTTGTAAAATTGTTACCTGTCCAAGCAAATCTTAATTCTGCTTTGTGTGAACATGCTCCTTGATGATCAGGACGCCCAGACCACAAAAAAAAAAAGAATAAATACAAAGAAGCGAAGGGAGATAAGGTATGTCCCTCCAAGCCGCCTCAGAATTTTCACAGCTTTTCAGGGTGATCTCCCTTGAAGACAGTCCTATTCCTATTTGCGAATAAAACTTAAAAGAAAAATTACTATGCTGCCAAGCAAAAGAAACAAATTACAAGACAAACACAAGGTTTATACTTCAATTTCATAATCTTGAGTGATGCTTGTTCTTGCCTGAAGAAGACCAAAGAGGTCGAAAAGTGTCGTGTCGGTCTTGTAGTTTGTTTCTTGGGATCAGCAGCATTCTCATTTTCATCTTAAGTTTGTTTTTTCAGTATACATGCAGTTTATATGTGTGTGTGTGTGTGTGGGGAGGGTGTTGAGGGTAAAGTTAGTTTGTTACAGGACTTGTATCCATTTCTGTTTCCCAGATGAACGAGAATTCAACCGCTGTCTCCCTCCAAACCTCAAGGCAGGGATGCCCAACTTGATCCTGTGTCCCAGAAGTATGTGACTGTGGAACATATGTGTGTCATGTTAACAGGAGGTCATTGTAGTTTTTTTCAGAGAAATATATGTAAACTAGTCCATAAGAAGATTTAGATGGATCCATGTACAATTTGGTGAGAAAATCACAATGTTACACAAAGAATTAGTGATTTGAAAAAGAAATTTGGAACTAAAGCAAGTGGTGTATGGTTTGGTGTTGATGACGTGCTGAACGCTGTGACCTACATGTACATGTTGGAACTAAATCAAGTGGTTTGTGGTGTGGTGTAGATGACGTGCTGAACGCTGTGACGTACATGTACATGTTCCCACAAGACGACAGCTCCCTGCTGCCTCAGCCAGAGGAAGTCCTCCTGTGCACTGCCGACACCACCTTTGAGCAGGTCAGTGTGTGCTGTGGCCATCTGTACAGAGAAAGGCTACAAAAGAGTGTTTTAAAATGAATTTGAAATAAATGTGTCAGTTAACAGGAACAAACAAATTACAAGACAAAACATGATGCATTTCGACCTCGTAGGTCTTTGTCAGGCAAGATGATTGCTCGTTCTTCATTTCAGTTGTCCTGAGTGTTGGACTTAGGACAAAGAAAATGAAGAACAAGCAATTACTTATCTTCTCAAATTCTTCAATTTTGTTGTCCTGAGTGTTGTTTGTCTTGCCTGAAGAAGACCTAAAAGGTCAAAAAACACATCGTCTTTTGTGTTGTTATTTGTTTGTCCATGTGATCTGGCAGAGCTATTTCAAACATCTTTTAAACCTTAGTTTCCATGTAGCCTGCAGTCACCGCACTTTGCAACTAACATAGAAGTGTGATTTGGTTTTAGTGTGTTGTGTTCAGTTCTGATACTTTCCTGGTTGGTGTGATTGTTGGAAGGAGGGTATGTAAATGTGTGCGTGATGGTTCACTGGTCCTGGAGCCGGGGCTGCCTCTAATGGCAGATTCTCTGAAACCTGGGGAAAGTAAACATTTCCAGGGAAAAGCCAAAGACAGAAAAGTGGCAGTTCTCAGAGCTGGTCACATGCTCAGTATATAGTGCACGTTTGTCTGCAGAGGTATCTTTAGTTGAAGACAAGGGCAATAACCCCTGACTGCCTATGGGTCGCAGGAGGGGCAGGGATGGAACGGGCCATGGTTTGTTTAAACAGCGCACTTCTGTTGACAGCCGCCAGCTTCCTCGCGCTTACCTGCCACAAGCTTTCCTCCCTATACGTAATGTGATACTAGCTGTCTGGCTGATAGTGTGATGCGTATACATACACATACACACACACATGCACACACACACACACACACACAGAGCGAGAGAGAGGGAGAGAGAGAGATCACTAGATATTACAGCTTACTCTATCATTAAAACACGCTAGGCTACTCACTTGCACACTCTTACTCTTATGTATATAGAGAGAGAGAGAGAGAGAAACAACAACAATAACACACACACACACACACGCACGCACGCACGCATGCACTCACGCACGCGACGCGAGAGAGAGAGAGAGACAGACAGACAGACAGAGACACAGAGAGAGAGAGAGAGAGAGAGATCACAAGTATTTACAGCTTACTCTGTCATTAAAACACGCTTGGGTACTCACTTGCACACACTTACTCTTATGTATGCACAGAAGAGAGAGAGAGAGAGAGAGCAACAACAACAACCACAACAGCAACAACAACAACAACAAGAAAAAAAAAACACACACACACACACACACACACACACACACACACACACACACACTCATGCGCGTGCGCATATTAACAGAAACCCACACACCAACAACGGTGGTATATAAACTGATGGATAAACACACACACACACACACACAGAGAGCGAGAGAGAGAGAGAGAGGGAGAGATATCACTAGATATTACAGCTTACTCTATCATTAAAACACGCTAGGCTACTCACTTGCACACTCTTACTCTTATGTATACAGAGAGAGAGAGAGCAGCAACAACAATAACACACACACACGCACACTTACTCACACACGCACGCATGCACTTGCGCGCGACTGAGAGAGAGAGAGACAGACAGACAGACAGACAGAGAGAGAGAGAGAGAGAGAGAGATCACAAGATATTACAGCTTACTCTATCATTAAAACGGTACTCACTTGCACACTCTTACTCTTATGTATGCACAGAAAGAGAGAGAGCAACAACAACAACAGCAACAACAACAACAACAACAACAACACACACACACACACACACACACACACACACAAACAGAGCAAATGCAAGAGAGAGGAAGGAAAGTAATCGCCTGGTAGGCCTAGAATGTCTCCTCTCGAGCAGTAGCACCACTCGCGTACTCGGCTTGCTGATATATGTATACACATGCCAGATCCTGGCCAACTTATGAAAACGAATAACTTCTCAATGAAAAAAAAAAAAAAAAACAAAAAAACTCAAGAATGCGGGATGAACCAAAGTTATATCAAACGGCACAAAGCAGAATCACAACACACAAAATCACACACGCAGTTAATTATATCCAGTTATGGAGTGTGGAAGAATAATAATCCGTAAAGCACAACAAGAACAGCACAGCATGAGAACACACACGCTCCCTTGAGAAAAGGGATGGGCCCTACACACGTGCGCTTCCAGCTTTTCAGCACTCAGCGCTGAGTCACGCCGCCTCTGTTTATCGCCTGCCGGGCAGGCTGGAACTAAAGAGCACGATTTTGATCTTAATAGGTGGGCGGAGGGGGGGGGGGGGGGGGGGGGGGGGGGGAGGCGACAAGCATAGGGAGTAGATGAAGAAAGGGGATGGGGTTTGGTTGAGGGTGGAAAAACCCCTGGACCTCTTTAGGATTTCAGTTGTACATGATTGAAGATTACAGCTTCAGGTATTATGTTGATGGTGTGCTTGTACATTAAGGTTACAGTATGCAGGTATTATATTGATGGTGTACATTTGCGAATGTGTTGTTTGTACCTTAATTACAATCGAGTCTGTTTTCTTGCATATTATTTTTCTTTGTTTTCTTGCATATTTATTTTTCTTTTCGTGTTGTAGAGCTTTTGAAGTGAAGTGAAGTTCAGTGGATCATTATGATTGTCTGCTGTTTCATTTGGATTTTTCATACTCTGCATAAGTTCTATAAGGGAGAGGACATTCAGTAACATTTCAGTAATTGCTTTAAGCATAAGCTGATCACATTTGTGACTCCCATGGTCTTAAATAGTGTGTCTGTGCTCAAAGTTTCCAAAAGAAGTAATGTGAACAAAATGTGGGATCACCATTTACGGGTGGAACAGAGCCAGTGGTGACTTACTGGTCATGGACTAATGGTTTTGGTTTGAACTGTAGTGAAAGTGGTGTCAGTATTTGTGCAAAAAAAAAAAAAAATTACATTAGGTTTCATCATACGTGTGGTAATATGTCTGCTTAAACAGGTGCAGTAAAACTTTTCGACAAAGGCCACCAGAAATCCTCCAGAGTTGAGTCTTTAGAGCAAAGTAGTCTTTTCTGGGGAGGTAAATCTGGAATTCAGGAAACTGAAAGAGAGTGTTCCAGCAAAACAGATCTGTTAACTCACTCAGGACAGACAGTTTTCCCCCCTTTACTTTCTCATGGAACTGCCCATTTGTAAGGGTTAGTAAAAAAATATAAAAAAATGAAAATAAAAATTAAAAAAAAAACACTGAAGAAAACCTTTTTGAAGTTAGAACTTTAAACTTTCAGAACTGGTTAGAAACATATTTAGTTACTTGGGGTGAAAATAGAGCCAGGTAAAATATGTCCTATATTTTCATGAATTGACACAGGCAGATGTCGTGTGTGTGTGTTCAATCGGAGCCCTTCGTCGAAAACGTGTGTGCGAGTTGGGGCCCCGATCGGGGCCGTTCGTCCCAAGACAGTTAAGAGAGTGAGTCTTCTGTTTGTAGTTTCCGTGTTGGGAGATTTCTTTTAATCATTTTCTTGCTTGTTGATTTGCATGGTTCTTTGATATGTTCCGGACAGGTGGACATTTTCATGCGGCGGGCGTTCTTTGGCAATGTGAAGAAGGTGCACTGCCTGGCCTTTGCTGACAGTCTGGATTACGACATAGGAGAGAAAGCAGAGAAGAAAATCAAGGAGTACGCCACCATGGCAGGTGTGATGTTGCCAAGTTAAGGAAAGACCAAAAATGTTAGATATCATGTGTGACCAAACATTGAATAGTTGAAGATGTAGTAAGGGAAAACTGGCTTCAAAGTCTGCTTGATACTCCCAGCGTTTGTTATATTTCAAAGTGAAACAGCTGTTTGTAAGAAAGAAATGATGGTTGGTTTCTCATCCTCTTCATAGTTTTTTTCTCACCACCACTTCTGTTTCTTTTCTTGTTGCAAACTATATGTTTCATGTTCGTCGTGATCCTTGTGACTTTGTTCGATCGTTGTATCGCTCTCGCGGTTTTGTCCCTCATGAGTTTGTTTTCAGTGCAGTTTCCATCGGCACTGTTTCGGTGTACTTCATTGCTCCTCGGTAACCTGTCCAACACCTTCTTCACCTCCTTTAGGCTCGTTGTTTATTCCTCCACGCGCTCCAGTAATTCTGTTCGACGATCGAACACTCGCTGGTCCTCGGCCGCCATTTTTCTGGCCAGTCGTGTTTTCCACCAGATCGCCTCCTTCTCGGTTAGGGTACGAAGTTTATAGTACTCTCACTCGGTTTAGTGTAAAATTCTTACTGTACTAGTATGCACTGGTTCATTTGTGTACGAAGTTTATTGTACTAGTACATGCTGATCGTGAGTACTCTCACATCGAGATTGCGATCACGCAGCATTACTCAGCACTTCTCGGTATCAGCGCTCGGCATCAGTGCTCACAGTACTGTCTCGTACTGTCCCCCCGAGAGATCGTAATGACCCTCAATCTTCCTGGTTGGCGTGCCTTTATTTCATTTCGCCTATCTTTGCCTTTGCACTCGCCAAAATTTTGCTGTTGCACACGCCAAATTGCCGGTGCTCGGCCGCCTTTTTCTCCCTTGCCAGTCATGTTTACCCCTCATCGCCGCATCTTGTGCCCTCCTCGTACATCATATGGGTAGTGTACTAAGTTGATCTTACTCACACTGGGTTAAGTGTACGAAGTCTTTCGTACTGGTACACATTGATCTACGGTCTTGTAAGAATTTTATCGTACTGGTACACGCTGATCAAGTTTTCGATCCAGCGTTACTCAGTATCTTTAGTATCGTTACTGTGTCCAGATAGATCGAGTTTTCTGCCGATTTCTCGATCCCCTTACACTACACTCGAGCGACTTTGTTCTTGTGGGTTTCTTACTAAGTTTGTCATAATAGTACACTCTGATCGAGATCACTGTACGAACTTTATCGTACTACTACACGCTGATCGAGATTTCGATCTAGCGTGACTCAGCATTCCTCAGTATCAATACTGGGTAAGGGTACATCGAGTTTTCAGTCGATTTCTCGAATCCCCTGCACTACACACGAGCGACTTGGTTCTCGCTGTCCTGTTACCGTTGCTATTTATATCAGCACGTAAGACTACACGCTCATCGAGATTTCGATCTAGCGGTACTCAGCATTGCTTACTATCAGTACTGTGTACAGGTAGATCAAGCTTTCAGTCGATTTCTCTATTCCCCTGCATGACACACGAGTGATTTTGTTCTCGCTCTACTATTACCATCGCTATTTATATCACTACGGTTCCATACGGCCGATGGAGTTTAATTAACACTCTCTCAATTGTCCTACTTGTCTCCTCTTTGTGGTCGTGTGCGGTGGACTGAGTTCTAGCCTTTCGGACGAGACAGTAAAAGGAGGTTCTATATGCAGCAGGCAATGAGCGCATGCAAAGAAATC
>JADBJO010009145.1:50000-57500 GCA_016801955.1 Conus betulinus
TTGTCGTGGACTTTCATTATGTACAGCGGTTTTGACGGACATGTGGTGAACGAAAAAACGAACGCTTCAGAACTGAAACGAACGGAAGTGTTGTGACGTCATCAGTGTTCCAGTTGGTGACAACATTCCAAGATAACAGTTTCTCTAGCGTTGTGAGACTATGTGAATTAACACAGACGCTCTGGAATCGTAGTTAACAGGGCATGGTACGGGACTGGCATCACGGACCTCTAAGTGAGAACAGAGGAACTCTTCAGGAATCATTTGTGGCGATTTATGTTCTGATGTCACGTGTGTGTGTGTGTGTGTGTGTGTGTGATCTGCGTTTGTCACATACCTGCTAGATCATGCTGCGTTTATTTCCGTTTATTCGCATTCCCCGTGTTTGTCTTTTTTCGTTGCACCCCCCCCCCCCCCCCCCCCCCCCCCCCCCCCCCCCCCCCCCCCCCCCCCCCCCCCCCCCCCCCCCAAAATGGATAATCTTACCGCTGTCATACAGATCAGGAAAATAGCATGAAATCAAAAACTATAACTCATAAATCATAACTACTGGTATCTTTATTCAATTGATATGTTTTGGTTATTTGTTAGATGCATAAACTGGTATACGATTTTTTTTCTTCTTCTTGTTGTTGTCGTGTTGTTGTTGTTGTTGTTGTTGTTCTTGTGTTTTAAACGCAGTTTGTTTTAATTACACATTGCCATGCATATGCCATGATAATTTAGCTCATAGTTACCTGAAAGAACTGCGTGGCACATTACAACTAGCACCACAATACTTACATGACCTTAGCAGCACTTCAGAAGACCAAATAGCATAACTAGCACTTCCTATAACTATATTGTATAACGCACCTAGCGCTCATGTTACCATGCGGCACAAAACATACCTAGCACCATAGAAAACCATATGACTCACCAAGCTTCATAGAGAATCATATGGCATAAGACAAATAGCACTCTATTATCCATACAGAGTAAAATATACCAAGCACCCAGATAATGAATGAAAACGATGTGCTGTAACTAGCACCTCCAAGAGCCACTGGACAAACCCAGCACCTTAGAAAGCCAAATGGCATGACTGGAATCTTACAGAGCCTTGTGTCACGATTAGCATCTTCGCTCTGTGGCATGATCAGCACTCTAGAAAGCCATGGGGCATGACTAGTACCTTAGAGGACTGTAAGACATGGTTAGAAATTAACACAACCATGTAGTATAACATACTCACCACTTTAGAAAACATCATCGCATTATAAACCTTAGAAAGCCAAAGGCCGTTATACAGCAAGCGGCTTAGAAAAGTCCTATTGCGCAATAGAACGAACGGCTTAGAGAATGCCATGGTGTAATACAACGTAGATTAGGGGTCTGCATGGTATACTACAACCAGCAGGGGTTTTTTTTTTAGAATTAAAAGCATAGCATAATACAAAAAAACAGCTTAAAGAACCCCATGACATAATACAGCCAGCGAATTAGACAACTCCATGTTAGCACCTTAAAGAAGCCCATGCTATGAAACAGTCAGCAACTTAGACAACCCCATAGCGTATTGCAGTTAGCTGCTTAGAGAACTACCTTGCATAATACAGCTAACAGTGTGGAGAACTCCACACCATATTGCTGTCAATAGCTTAAGGAACCCTACGGCATAATACAGCCAGCAACTTAGAGAACCACAAATACAGCTAGCAACTTAGAGAACCACATGGCATAATACAGCTAGCAGTTTAGAGAACTCCACACCGTAATACAGTTAGCAGCTTTAAAAAAAAAAAAACTAGGGCAAAATTCGTGAATAGTTTAGAGAACTACAAGGCATCCTACATTAGCAACGTAGAGAACCCCATGGCATCCTACAGTCAGCTGCTTAGAGAACCCTATGGCATAACACAACTAGAAGCTTAGAGAAAGCAAACTACAATGCATCTAGCAGCTGTAGCAACTAGGACCTCACAAGAACCATCTGACAAAGAACAACCTTGGATCTTAGAGAAACGCAGGGCATAACACAACTAGGAGCTTAAAGAAACAAATGGCATAATACAACTCGCAGCTTTGAGAAACGGACGGCATAATACTACAAACAGCTTAGTGAAACAAATAGCATAATACAACTAGCAACCTGGAAAAGCTAATGAGATAACGCAGCCAGTTAGCAAAGCACACGTCACAATGTAGCTGGCTCTTTAAAAAAAAATCGCACGCGGTATAAAACAGCTAGCATCTTCGAAAATCACATCGTATGATGCAACTAGAACATTCGAAAATCCTATGACGTAATACAACTAGATGAGACTGGCCGAGCATTACAATGATCGTAATGATAAAGATTGACAGAACTGCTACAATGATTGTGATTACAAACAATGGCGTTGTGTCACAATGACAATGGCAAACACAGACAGGGTTGTAAACTAAGATAATATAAACTTACTACGAGAATCACTGTGATGGCAGAATTTGACTGTTTAGCGGAATGATTTTGTTGGCAAAGTTAGACTGGATACAATAACGATTTTGATCATTGAATTGGATTAACTGGGATACTGATCGTGATGAGAAAGATTGACTGGGTAATACAATGACTATGATGAAAAGGACTAACTGGGTTCAACAATGATTGTAATCATGGGGTTTGTACAATGCTTGTGAAGACAGACATTGACTGGATACCAAAATGATTGTGATGACAAAAGTTGACGAAGTAACACAATGACAGTGATGACAAAAATTGACAGAGTATTACATGACTGCAATGACGATTCTCAGGAACCACAAGGATTGTGATGATGATGATGATGATGATGATGATGATGATGATGATGATTGTGGTAAAAACTGACAAGTGACCACAAAGATTGTGGTAATGATTGTGATGGACAAGATTGATAGGATGACATAACGATTGTGATGAAAAAACCTGGCAGCGTAGACAACAATTGTGTGATTACAAAGATTTGATGGATAGCATATAGATTCCGATGACAAAGTTTGATAAGGTAATGATATCATTGTGATGATAAATGTCTTGATAGCACAGCAATTGATAGCCAAGATTGACAGGTCACCAGCTGTCATGGCCAAGGGGTCAGGGTCACGGACTCTCGGCTGGAAAGTCGTAGGTTTGATTCCCATCAGAACAATTTATTCGTGGACTTTTTCTATCGCGACCGACTCCTGAGCAGAATTGAGTTTGTTATAGGCTCAGCTGGGAAGACTGGGGCCACACAATCGAGTTTTCATCCTCTAAATGGATATGTCTCTGAAAGGGATGCTCAAATTTCCTGACCTACACTGCAGGTGTCTGTATCTCTCGGGCCTGGTTGACGCCGGGATATATCATGAAAGGAAGTGTATAGTGCAGCCTGTCATGCAGCTTTCAGAACAGAATGGACATGCATCGCAGCTTCTTCATCATCGTCTTTCTCATCGATCAGTATTTAAAGAAGGCCTCAGTATCTGTGATCCTTTATACCTTGCTATTATGGTGACCTCTTCTTTGATTGCCTCTTCACGTCTGTGGTCTTCATTTGTTCTGTCCAGGTCACCGGTATGAATTCATTGGGATTGTCTATGGACAGACGTGGTGGCGCCCTCTGGAGGGAGAGTTCACTCGCGTCGACTCTGCGACTAAGTAATTATTGTCGTCAGTAGGGGGGGGGGGGGGGGGGGGGGGGGGGGTTAGTAGGTGGTGCCCTGCGTATATAAGCTCAGAACAGACACCACGGAAGTCCACCAAAGAGATTTGGCGGCGGTGCAGTGTCCTCTGGGAGATTGCCTCATTACTACTTGATTGTCGCTGCCGGGGCTGTGGTGGGTCGGGCCGGGCTGTGGCTGTGGACGAGGGTCGTAATGATGAGCAGCGTGGGTGCAATGCCACTGAGGTTGGCACAGAAGATGCGACAGAAACAAAGACTGGCAGGTGGTCACTACACTGATTGGAACGACTGAGAGAGACAGAGATCTGAAGGGTAATGCAATCATCGTGATGACAAAGATTGATGGGGTACCACAGGGTGATGTAATGAACGTGATGACAAAGGTTGACACGCTTACCAGATGCTTTGGCGCTGGTGTTACTCTGGCAGATATAGGGCCGTGAGGTCATGGGTTTGATTCTCTTCAGAGCCATTTATTTGGGGGTTTTTAGCCCCAACTGTGACTCCTACTCAGAGCGTAGTTTGCTATGGATTGCAACAGGAATACTGGGATCACACAATCGAGTTTTATTCACATAAAGGATGGGTTTCAGAGAGTGCTGCTCAAATGTCCTGACTAACATTAAAGTCCAGACATGTCATATAGTCTCTGACCAGAATGTAGCACCATAGCATCATCTTCATTATCTCATCATCCTCCTCGTCCATCGGCATAGAAAGTCTCTAATTCTTAGCCCCTTCGGCTATGCTCTGGCGTTGACCCCAGTGCCAATTTCCTCTCCACGTCTGTATGTCGAGGTCACTGGTGTCGACAAGTTTCAGGGTTCTGTCGTTGGACAGACCTGGTTGCCCCTTTGGAGGGAGAGCTCACTGACGCTGGCTCCGCGACTAGGCAAAATATTGTCTTCAGTGCGGATTCTAGAAGGCGATGTCCTGCGTGTCTTGTCTCAGAACAGGCACCACTCATTTCCACCAAATGACTCGGAAGCACTGCTGCATCCCCTTTGGTGGGGTGCCTCATAAAGACAGCTCCTTGTGATTGCCATGGGAACAAGCCAGGTGTGCCTATGGGCAGGGATCCGGAACTTTCGGCATGGGAGAGTGACACTGAAGTAACACGAAAAAGGCATAGTAACATAAAGATTGTGGTGGCACAGATTGACATGATATCTAAATGATTTCACGACATACATTGACGACCAGAATGACCGTGATGACAAAGACTGACTGGTTACCATAATAATTCTGATGATGAAGAACGGCTTGGCATTACAGTGATTGTATTGACCTATATTGATGCCACAGTGACTGTGATAACAAAACCTGACGAGGTAATACATCGATTATAATAACAAAGATTAACAGAGTCACACAATGCTTGTGTTGATTCATATTGACCGAGTTCCATACTTTTGTAGTTTCAAAGATTGAAATGGTATACACTATGACCAACTTTGCACCATGATCACAAGACATGAATACCATTTTCAGTGACTTCTTATTGTTCATTCACTCAGGCAGGAACCCCATAGGCATTGACGAAGGCTGTTGTACAGCGGAGGCCCTCCAGTGATCCATAAAACTTTTTCCTCATCGGTGTGTTGGCAGGCCAGGTCTCTGCCCTCAGCTTTTCATGTGTGGGACAGTCCTGCAGGAAGTGTTCCACTGTCATTGGGGCTGTACCGCATGTGTAACTTGAAGACTCCCCAATGTGGAATTTTGTGAACATGTGATGTCTCAGTCTGGGGTGCCCTGTCCTCAGTCTCACAATGCTCACTTGGTCTGATATGGGCTGCAGGTGGTATGCATCCCTCTTGATGAGGTCTGGGTGCTGCTCAAGCCATGTTCTTTTTTGCTTCTCCTTGAGTTCAGTGACGGAGACTGACAGATTGCCTGGTAAATTGGACGGGCGACGACTTAAGGACGAACTTGATAGGTAGTATGATAAAATAGGCTGACTTCTGCGATGAGGTCTAGAATTGAATGAATATCATGAAGACGAGGACTGACCTCTGCCTTGATGGAAAAAAGGCTTCCGCCATGATGACACAGACGGAATTCTTCTGTGATGACGAAGACGAACTATCGCCATCATGACAGAAACTGACTTCTACCGCTATGACAAAGACTGATTCTGCCATGATGACAAAGATCGACTTCTGCCGCCATGACAAAGGCTGACTCCCTCCGTAATGACAAAGACATATCTCTGCCGTGACGACAAAGACGGACGTTGTCATGTAGACTTTGATTGATTTGATTACATGATGACAAAATACTGTCTTACGTTTCAGCTTCATGAATGAAGCGTCAATATGT
Source organism: Conus betulinus (assembly GCA_016801955.1). Taxonomy (NCBI): domain Eukaryota; kingdom Metazoa; phylum Mollusca; class Gastropoda; order Neogastropoda; family Conidae; genus Conus; species Conus betulinus. The sequence continues at coordinate 55,988 of JADBJO010009145.1, forward strand.
GCGGAATAATCCATACAAAATACACCACATTCATTCGGTAAAACGAGATTACGGTACGCAGATTTCGCAGCTGAACAAATGAATGAAGTGATGGGTCTATTAAGAAAGGGCTGGCAAGGGGATTCAGGTTAGGGCTTAATGGATGCGTCGCTAGATGCGTTGCTCATGTTTCTTGATCAACACTGCAGGTGTCTGATTCTCTTAGGACTGGGTATCGCGGGTTATGTTACAAAAGAAAGCGTACAGTGCCGCCCTATCAGGTAGTCTCATACCTAATGGAATCCTATAACATTGTCTTCGTTGCTCATAATGGTAGGATTTTTCACCAAATTAATTTCGTGGATCATTTATGGATCATTTTATGATCTCAATTTGGAGTTCTTTACCTCCAGTTTCATAATCAGATTCACCATGGAGGTGTATGCATGCTGACAAGTCCATATACACTGCATCACACCTGCTAAGTCTAGAGGCCACGCTGCGCACGATTCACAGTTGTTGGATAAATGAGTTGATGTTTAAGCTGAAATGATTTAACATAGGGGTCTCATGGTTCTGACTCAGCAGATGTCTGATCTTTGCATTAGCCTAATGAGTTGGTCACAGCTCCAAGTGCTTTAGCCGGTTCTTATGGGAACTGTCATGTGAAGCTGTTGAAGCCATATACGATGGAACGTTTATTTCCGCTGCTCAACCGTTAAGCAAGTCGTTCTTAACGGGGTAAATGGTTTAGTCAGTTGTGTTCTATGTCTGTTCAATCAGAACAGGCATCACTGAAGACGGCCAAAGTGACCGGCAGCAGTGCAGCGTCTCTTGTTGTGGGTTGCCTCATGACAGTCAGATCTTGAGTGCTTCCTTTAAACTGCTGACGTGCGACCGGGCGCAGCTTGGTGTTGAATGTGTGTGGGTATAAAAAGCTTGAGATAAATAACCAGTGAGGGAGGAACCTGGGGGGGGGGGGGGGGGGGGGGTGGAACGCATGAGACTGAATGGAGAGTAACTTAGTATTTTTCGTGCAGGCAATCACCATAAGTCATCATGATGATTGAGAGGATAACATATGGCAGACGCTGACTAGATGCATGCTAACGAACACACAGTACACCAGTCTTTCACGCCTTGAGCCAACAGCACAACACGTGGTCTCTGGCACTGTCACAAACTCTCTGTCATCGGTGGACTCTTTAGCATCACGAAGTACAATGGTAACCAAGACGTTCGGTCGATTCCACGGACAGATTTGGTCGCTTTCTCCCTCCCTGCTCGCAAGACGATCTGACAATCGCCTAAAGAAAACCAATTATGTATCGACGATGACACATGAAAAGTTCTATCCCTACTGCTGTGTTAATAAGACCTATGTGGAAACAAGACCTTTTGACAGCACCTCATTTTTATTTTTCGCTTGAAACTGATGAGTTTCTTCTGTTCCAAAATTGACGTCATCAAACTGCGTTGTATGGTCCAGGTGTTGTTATCCTAACTGTGTTAGGTTTGAAAGAAACAAAAAAGG
>JADBJO010009145.1:62500-72500 GCA_016801955.1 Conus betulinus
CGTTAAGGAGAGGATCATGGGAGTTGAAATAGTAATGATGACCATGATGATAATGGTAGGCAATGGCAATAACAGCGATGACAGTGGCGATGATGAAAAACGTAAATAATAAGAGGAGGGAATACTGGTAATCTTTTTTTTTCTTTTCTGTTTATTTTTTTATTTAGTTTATATTAGTAATCCTAAACAGTGAAGGGTGAGAAACAATTATATTGGTATTGATGTTTCTAATATATTTTTTTAAATAGTACATGATTTATTTTTGTTATTTATTATTTTTATATTTTTTTTTTATATTTTTTATATTTTTATATATGGTTGTTAATATTTTATTATATTGATTTTTATTATTATATTTTTTTATATGAAATGTATTACAATTTTTTTTAATATATGGTTTTTATATATAGATTATTTATTTATAATTTTTTTATTATTATATGTTTTTTATATTTTTTTTATTATTGTTTTTATATTATTTTTTTTTTTGAAATTATAAAAGGGTATTATTTGATTTAATTTTTTATTTGATTTTTATATTTTTAATAATTTTATTATTATTTTTGTTTATTATATTTTATATAATTTTAAGATGTTAAGGGGGGGTGGTTTATGGGGGGGGGGTGACTAGTAGGGTTAGTAATTATTTTGGGGGGGGGGCATATTTATATTTTTTATTATTATTTTGTATTATGGGTAATAATGATTTATTATATATTGTAGAAGTGGCAATAATGGTGGAAGAGATATATTTATATTCGGAGGAAAAAAAAAATAAGAGGAAGGGATGGAAGAGTAATCTTTTTTTGGTTGGAAGGGGGCTAAACAGTGAAGGGGGGAAAAAAAAAAGAGGGGGGGGGGGGGGGGGGGAGGGGGGGATGAAACAGTTGAGTTTGTTTTGTAATTATTGTTTTAATGGCATGATATATTTAGTGAGGGGTTGGGACTGTGGTAGATTGATAATGGGTGCTCAGTGATAAGAAGCAGAAGAATGCACAAAAGAACCTATGGGTGGTGATTGTGATAGTAGGTCTATGTGGGGTTGGGGGTAATGATCATAATGATTGAAAAGGAATAGAAGTGGGGGGGGGGTGAAGAGCTATTATTATTGCTAACAAAAAAAAAAGGGTGGAAAAGTAGGGGGCAAGGGGAGGGGGGGGGGGGAGCTCATTATCTCTCCGCGTATACATACGTATGTACACGGAGGAGGGATGGGAAACTCAGCCACACAGTGTTACTGGAAAAGTAAACAGTGCTGTTGGTTGCTTGTTCATTGCTCTAAGCGAAACAATGTGTTGGCATTAATGGAATAATGTTGGTTGAGGTCTCTGGTACGTTGTAAAAGAACTCTTGGAACAGCCACAATCCAGTCCCTTTCGTTTCTTTGTTTCTTTGTTTGGTCCTGTCAGTGACGAAGTTTTACGAGGTCAGTCGAAGAGAGTGTAGCTCGTGAGAAGAGGAAAGTTCACAGAACTGAATCACAGCTCCTTCGTCATCTATGGTAAAAAGGTAATGTTGAACAGGAGAGGCGTGGAATGTAATGCCGAAAACAGGCAAATTTCAATCTGCAATGAAATAATATGACCAAAAAGTCTTTTTAGAGAGCGTGTGTTTTCACCTGGTACGAAGGTGTGAACTTAAATGTGGCTGAGCAGTAAGCATCAGCATTAAAAGATGTTGATAGTCAATTGGTGTTGTTTGTTTGTGTGTGTGTGTGTGTGTGTGTGTGTGTGTGTGTGTGTGTGTGTGTGTGTGTGTGTGTGTGTGTGTGTGTGTGTGATCTCTTTGTGATTCAAAAGTGTGTGGTAAGTTACTGTCGCGGAATCGCTGATGCACTCATGGCGACCTAGTCTGATCAGCCTTCAAAGAGATGTCCGTAGTAAAGCTGTTATGAATCGTGTTGTATTTGTAAATAGAGGCGTCTAAAACCTGCTTTTGAGAATACTTTGTAATTCTCCTCGTGTTATAGGTGCTGACAGCCCTCATATGCTTCTGTGTGGCCGGAAAGGATGCAAGTAGTGCAACAACAACAACAACAGCAACAACAACAACAGCAACAACAACAGCAACAACAACAACAACAACAACAACAAAACAATCTGGAGGGGCTAAGAGTACCGCCAAGATGGAATGAATTCTGGAAACGGGACAAAACGATAGGGTCTGGCACCAATACGGCTCAGTATCAATAGGGCCTAGTCAGGAACTTAACGGTAGAGGGCCTAATGCAGTCAACTCTGTCTCTTTTAAGGGATTTCATGACGTCCCGTACCATTGCGTCCCAGTGCTGAGCCGTAACGGAGCTGAGATGCCATGGAATGAACTACCATCCCAACTAGTCTGTTAGGGCTCAGTTCAAAAACGTTCCACGCAAGTTTCGTACTGAGGAGTTTCACACACTCGTTTGACGAGCGGGTGAGATAGAAAGAGAGAGAGAGACACAGAAATCAGAATGATGATGGGAAAGAACTTTTGAAAGCGGATTGAGGGTGGGAAGCGAAAGAGAGAGAGAGAGAGAGAGAGAGAGAGAGAGAGAGAGAGAGAGAGAGAGAGAGAGAGAGAGAGAGTGAGTGAGGGGGCGGGAACGAGAGAGACAGGGACAGATTCAGTAACAAGGAGACCGAGATAGAAATACTCTCTGTCTGTCTGTCTGTCTGTCTGTCTCTGTCTGTCTGTGTCTCTCTCTCTCTCTCTCTCTCTCTCTCTCTCTCTCTCTCTCTCTCTCTCTCTCATCAGACAGGGATCAGATGATGCCAATCTACAATAAATCCTAATAGCATTAGGCTCTAGTGTGGTACAAAGCCGCACTGGATTTGGGACCTAACACAACTGGGCTGTTCGGTTAAGAGGGCCCAAAGGAACTGGGCCCCAATAGACCCTACTAATGGTGGTAATAGACCTTAATGGTAGTGGGTCCTGATGGAAATAGACCTTAATGGTAGTGGGGTCCTGATGGAAATAGACCTTAATGGTAGTGGGTCCTGATGGAAATAGACCTTAATGGTAGTGGGTCCTGATGGAAATAGACCTTAATGGTAGTGGGTCCTGATGGAAATAGACCTTAATGGTAGTGGGTCCTGATGGAAATAGACCTTATTGGTAGTGGGTCCTGATGGAAATGGACCTTAATGGTGGTAGTGGGTCCTGATGGAAATGGACCTTAATGGTAGTGGGTCCTGATGGAAATGGACCTTAATGGTAGTGGGTCCTGATGGAAATGGACCTTAATGGTAGTGGGTCCTGATGGAAATAGACCTTAATGGTAGTGGGTCCTGATGGAAATAGACCCTTCATGGTGCTGTTTTCCAACAGGACGACCCCCCCCCCCCCCCCAACACACACACACACACACACACACACACACACACACACACACACACACACTGTTGAGTTTCATCCACTTAATGGATGCGTCTCTAAAAGGGTTGCTCAAATTTCCTGACTAACACTGCAGGTATCTGCATCTGTCGGGCCTGGCTAATGTCAAAATTTTTATGAGGGGAAAGCCTAGAGTACACACTCATCATGCAGTCTCAGACCGAAATAAAAATCCGTAGCATCATCTTTATCATCTTCATTTCTTATTGATCAACATAAAAAAAGAGTTTCAAATTCTGTACCCGTTTGTGCCCCGCTCTCAGGCTGAACTTAGTTCGAATTCTGGTCCACGTCTAAGGACTTAGCTAGGTGCTATGGAGGTCGCCTGTGCTGCTAAATTCATGAGTACTGTCATTGTACGGACTGGTAGCGCCGAAGGACGGCTCGCTCACGATGGCTCCGTGGCTAAACAATTACATGTCGCCAGTGAATGGTTTTGGCTATGTGGCGCCCTGCGTATGTTGGGCCAGAACAGGCACCACTGAAACACCCCTGAAGTGCTCAGCAGCAGTGCTGTGTCTCCTCTGGTGTCATGACTTCACATGAACTGCTCCCTGTGGATTGCCGAGGCCGGGGCTGTGGTGGGATAGTAACAGTATTTTGATGTTTTCACCCTTTTTCCTTGGGCATTATGCGGTTACTCACTCAAGGGTTTGAGTTCTGTATCCATTTTCAGCCTCCCTCTATTCGTTCTCTCCTCTTTTTCGTTCTGCGCTCTCTCTCTTTTGGAGCATGGCGTACTCATACAAGTACTCTCTCTCTCTCTCTCTCTCTCTATCTCTGTTTGTTTGTCTGTCTGTCTGTCTCTCTCTCTCTCTCTCTCTCTCTCTCTCTCTCTCTCTCTCTCTCTCTCTCTCTCTCTCTCTCTCTCTCTCTCTCTCTCTCTCTCTCTCTCTCTCTCTCCCACACACATCGACGACAACACAGAATCTACCGAGATACTTACTGCCAGTCTTCTTGTAACGCTGTCCGAAGTCGACCCGTTCCAATGGGAATGTGCTCCCTTCACTCTTGGTGCCGCCGATCAAGACGAACTGTCTGAGTCTTGCTTCCTTCGTTGTGGAGTGATTGGTACCGACCGACCATACCCACACACACCCACATACAGACGCGCAGTGTACTGGAATGTGGTCTGGGACGCTTAGGTTTCTTCCTTGTCTTATCGTACCAACCCCCCCCCCTCCCCGCCCCCCCCCCCCCCCACCCCCCCCCCCCCCCCCCCCCTCCCCCCCCCCCCCCCCCCCCCCCCCCAGCCCGCCCCGCTCCCCTGTTCCCCTTTCTGTCCAGCTCCCATGGGAGTGGCGGGGACCTTCAGAGCTCTTACCGTTACCGCCACAGTCTGGAACTTCTGTTGCCAGAAAAAATCCCCCTTTCCGGTTGCTTTCTTTCCCTTTGTCTTTGGTTCCAGTCTTCTCTTCAGTCCTCCCCAACTCCTTCTCCCCACCCCTCCCTTCCACTGGAGGCTCTGTGCTGGTGAATTCGGTCTGGTCTGGCACTCTATAGGACTCTGCTCTCTCTCTCTCTCTCTCTATCTCTCTCTCTCTCTCTCTCTCTCTCTCTCTTCTCTATCTCTCTCTCTCTCTCCCTCTCTCTCTCTCTCTCTCTCTCTCTCTCTCTCTCTCTCTCTCTCTCTCTTGCTGTTCTCAGCCGGTTTGATGTGTTCATGGACCACTCTCCTGTACTTCTTCCGGAGGACTCTTACACACTTTTCGTCCTGGTCACAGTTGATGACACGAAGGCATTTTTTTTTCTTTGTTTCTTTCCGTCCTTCCTTTCTTCTTTCGTCCTTTCTTTCTTTCTTTCTTTCTTTTTTGTCTTTTTTCTGTCTTTCGTTTTTTTTTTTTTCGTTCTTTCTTTCTCTCTCTTTCTTTCGTTCGTTCGTTCGTTTATTCGTTCTCTCTCTCTCTCTCTCTCTCTCTCTCTCTCTCTCTCTCTCTCTCTCTCTCTCTCTCTCTCCTCTCTCTCTCTCTCTCTCTCTCTCTCTCTGTGTTTGGACTCTTGAAAAAATCTGCTGCTTAGATACTTTCTTTCTTTCTCCGTTCGTTCGTTCGATCGTTCTTTCGATCGTTCTTTTTTTTCTTTCTTTCTCTCTTTTGCAGTCTAGCGGCTAGGTAGTGAAAATTATATAGTCTGCCAAGAACTGGCTCTATCTCTCCATAACAGAGTGTTATACATAGGACCTTTTCAAAGCTTTTAGTTTGGTTGGGGTGGGGGGGGGGGGGGATACACATGAATGCTTGTCATTACTTCTTTTTACTTTTATTTTTTGAAATTTGGACTAAGAAAGGAAGCGAAACAGAGAGTTTTTTTTTTTTGTTGTTTTGCATATCCTAGTCTTAACTGCCTTAAACGAATTATACAGTTCAGTTAAGATGTTAATGGTTGTCAATAATTTTGTGTGAAAAGTTACGTTTTTCAGGATATAACCCTTTTTGAGGGTGTGACTTTTGTTTTTTTTTCCTGGATGCGATCTTTAATTCTACCGAGTGTTTGACAGCGCTAAAAGACCCTTTATAGTGGGCTTGGGATTCTTATTATGTTTGACCTTGATGTTGTTACGATTTTTTTTACCCTTGCTGTAAAGACCTTGATGTTTACTGACTGCTTACTTTGGGGTTTGACCTTTATTTGATTACCTTTATGTTTTTCTTTCATGTTTTACTCACATGTTTCACCTTTATGTAATCACCTTTATGTTTCACCTTCTTGTTTCATTTTTTTTTTTTTTAGTTTGACCTTCAGTTGATGATCTTTACGTTTCATCTTTACAAAATGCCGTTTTTCATGCTTCTCTTTCATGTGTTTCATTTTCGTGTAACGTCCTTTAAGTTTCACATTCCTGGTTTACTGTTTGCTTTCACAGTTTTGTAGTGACTTTTACATTTTATCTTCAGGTCATGATCTTTATGTTTTACACTCTTGTCTCACTTTCGTGTTTCACCTTTATTTTTCATGTTAATGCTTTAACTGTGCGTTTCACTTTCACAGTAATGAACATTGTTTTACCTTCACAATTTACGTTTGGTTCGAGTTTATATTCTACCTTTGTTCTACCTTCACATTTTACGTTTGTTTCGAGTTTATATTTTACCTTTGTTTTACTTTCATATGTTGCCTTTGTTCCTTTCAGGTTTCTTTGTTAAAGTTTCACACTTGCATTTCACTTCCATGTCTGACAGTGTTTCACTTCTATGTTTGGCCTTTTTGTTTCATTTTAAGTTCACCTCCATATTTCGCTGTTATGTACAACCTATTTTTTTTTTGGCCTTAGTGTGTCCGTTTTATGTTTCACGTTCGTGTTTCAGCTTTCATGGTTCTTTTTTTTTCTGGTTGACAACTATACTGGCTGCAATTTTTGTGCTACGGCCATGCCGTTGGGGGGGGTGGTGATGTGTCTGTGTTCGAGACTTTTTTGAAAAACACACAAACAAACGTACAAACAAACAAACAAAACAAAAACTGTACATTGTAGAGTGATTGTCTGTGTGTACTGGGTGGAAAATTTAGGAAGAGTGATCAACTGCAAGGTGCGTCAGGGTGATGATGATTCTTGTTATTATGCTTTGTTTTCCTTGTCTGTTTGTGAGTGTGTGTTTTTCCTTTGTTGTTTGAATGGGAATATACTTTGGTTCTTTTCATGCGGGTGGTCATTTTGATGTGTGTGTGTGTGTGTGTGTGTGTGCGTGCGTGCGTGCGTGCGTGCGTGCGTGCGTGCGTGCGTGTGTGTGTGTGTGTGTGTGTGTGTGTTTGTTTGTTTGTTTTTATTGTAGTTGTTGTTGTAGTTATTGTTTGTTTGTTGTTGGTTGGCTGGTTATTTGGTTCATTGATGTTGATGTACAGGAGCTATGTTACATTGTAGCCCGCGGCCGTCGGCTTGGCTGTAAACACTACATCTAAAAACAGATTCATCGTCACGCTGACCTGTCCACACACACAAAAAAAGTTGACGACACTGTAACAGTGAGATAATGGCAGCCATGATTAGGACCTCTGCAATCGGCACGGCTCTAAACATGGGGAATTAAATGATGATGGGCTAGCAATGGTTTGTAGATGTTATGGCGTCAAAATCAACAGTTACTTACACATCTCTCTCTCTCTCTCTCTCTGTCTCTCTCTCTCTCTCTCTCTCTCTCTCTCTCTCTCTTTCTCTTTCTCTCTTTAACCCTCAGACTCACAAACTGTCCCATCACTGGATCTCGCGGTCGGCTTACGGATGGTCGAAACCCTCGGCTTGGTTTGATAGATCCTATGAGTGGTAGTCCCCCCACCCACCCACCCACCCAATTGATATATCCCAAGATACATGGATCTGTATCTAGTTCAGCTGTTATGGGTGACTAACAAAAAAATACAAATAGAAGAAGAAGAAGAAGAAGAAGAAGAAAAGAAGAAGAGAAAGAAGAAGAAGAAAGAAGAGGCAGCGTTGAAGGGGGTGGGAGACAACCTGACATGTGTTGAGGTCAATGATTGAGGTGATCCACTCAAGTGTCACCTTGACCTTTGACCTCAATGTATTCCCGCGTGATCTTATCATGCCTCTTTCGCCTACTTATTCCAATGTGTCCTCGTGACCCAGTTTGCGCCGCCTTGACCTTTGACCTCCACCGACCTCAGTCTATGTCACCGTGACCCGTGACTTCGCTATACGTCACCATGACCTTGACCTTTGACCGATGTGTCTGCGTACCCATGGCCGCATTCGGATCACCTTGACCTCTGGCTTGAATATGTGACCATATTTTCAATTCGGGTCACCGTTAGTTTAGAACTCACCAGAGAGAGAGATATCAGTATGGATGAGATGTATTGAACAGGGCATGTATTGCTTGATCGGTGGGCTACGCTGTAAGCAGCTTTGCCCTGTCTGTCTGTCTGTCTATTTGTCTGTCTGCCTGTCTGTCTGTCTGTCTGTCTCTCTCTCTCTCTCTGTCTCTCTCTCTATCTCTGTGTCTCTGTATGTCTCTTTCTCTCTGTCTCTCTCACTATGTCTCTCTCTCTGTCTCTCTTTTTTCTGTCTGTCTGTCTGTATGTATCTCTCTTTCTCTGACTGTCTGTCTGTCTCTCTCTCCTTCTCTGTCTCTCTCTCTCTCTCTCTCTCTCTCTCTCTCTCTCTCTCTCTCTCTCTCTCTCTCTCTCTGAGGCTTGTTCGTGGTAAATACTAGATCCTCGTCGCACCATTTCGCGAAGGTCACGTGCATTGATTAAGGTTTTGTCATGTCCAGTGCCAGCGTGGTCGATTCAAACACTTCAGATCATCTACAAGTACCAAAGTCTTTAGTGTAAGCAGTATTGTGTCTGAACTGCTGTTCGTTTGGTGCTTTTGCTCTCCTCTGTCTCTCTCTCACTCACTCGTCATTGTTGTTGATGAACAGTGTATGTCCAATGTATGATCATAACTGATGCCCCATGCCCTCAGCATGTATGTGTTGATGTAATATGAACATCTCGTGATTATGTTTGCTGTTTGACAACAGAAAAAAAAAAATGTTTCGGTTTGAGAATCAATAAAGAAAAAAAGTATATCGATATATTTCAGTGAATGATATGCTGGTGTGTGTGTGTGTGTGTGTGTGTGTGTGTGTGTGTGTGTGTGTGTGTGTGTGTGTGTGTGTGTGTGTGTGTGTGTGTGTAAATGTCCGTGTGTGTGTATGCGTGCATGCGTGTGTGTATGCGTGCATGCGTGTGTGTGCACATGCGCGCGCGCGCGCCGTGTGTGTGTGTGTGTGTGTGTGTGTGTGTGTGTGTGTGTGTGTGTGTGTGTGTGTGTGTGTGTGTGTGTGTGTGTGTGTGTGTGTATGTGTGCACGTCTATTAACGTGACTGTCATCTGTCAAAATCCGTTATTAAGCGTAATTTTACGTACGACTTGCTCTTATTATTTAAAATCGCCCGTCATCAAACGCATCGCTATAACATCAAGTGGCATTATCTATCATGAAACGTCGTTATCTGCCATATTTGTGTGATATCTGGTACAGCATTTCTCGATAATGACTTCTTTTTATCTTTAACTTACCACACCAGATTTACAATTGTTCAGGAATCAACTGTTCAAACAAGTGTTTGGATCCAAAATTGAAAAGATTAGTGGTGCGGTTACTGTTATTGACAACGACACTACATTTGAAAAGGTGATTAAGATTCTCAATGAACGCTTCACGCCAAAGATCAACATGATCCATCAACGTGCTGTTTTCATGGACATTCCTGTCTTCCTGAAGAAAATGTTGAAATGTGTAAACGTGGAGCTATCACAGAAAACCAAAGCAACCACTCGAGGCAGACATTTGGGTATTTGTAAAAGAAAATTGGGTTTACGTTTTTTTAAAGTCTTAATAACATTCTGGACTTGCTCTAAACGTAGCAGCTGCCGCAACTTGAACCAGTTCTAAACAGACAGTCAGACCACCGACTTTACGTGGACTAGCGACCTTACGTCAGACCAGAGATCTTACGTCAGACCAGCGACCTTACGTCAGACCAGAGATCTTACGTCAGACAAACGGTCTGAAGTCATTGATGCTGTCAAAACGGGATCTGAAGTTTTGATGCCAACTATTAGAGTAGTTAAACTGACAGTGTTACGTTTGCTGGGGGGATCGTCAAGGAGAAAAAAAAAA